>JAATLQ010003355.1:22395-42953 GCA_013421005.1 Heliconius erato x Heliconius himera | reverse complement strand
CAGAAGAGCTGGACATGAAAAGCGGTGTGTGCACACGTATTTCGTCTTCAATATCAGAATGTTCACTATCATCAGAGGGTGCATTTTGAGCAGGGACAAGCGCTAAAATTCTACCACCACGAGTTTCAAGCTTTTGCTGCAGACAAAGCAAAAAAATGCTAATATACAAACTAAGCAAAGCAAAACCCTAAAATTGGCAATGTATGCCCTGACATACAAATTAAATAGAGGTATTTTTTTACAAACTTGGCAATGTATGTCACAGCATACATCATGTTAATATCCAAAATAACACCAATGTAAGAAGATAGAACTGCAAACTTATTAGACAAATTATATAATCATGATATGAAGCATAGGATTCAGTCGTGAAACTTTTCCCAAATTGGGTAATAATCAATAAAATTATATAAATACCTTGGAGAGAACAGCTGACGGCCGCCGGTACGTCATTTTCGTCAACTAA
The DNA here is from genome assembly GCA_013421005.1 of Heliconius erato x Heliconius himera. NCBI lineage: Eukaryota > Metazoa > Arthropoda > Insecta > Lepidoptera > Nymphalidae > Heliconius > Heliconius erato x Heliconius himera. The sequence continues at coordinate 42,487 of JAATLQ010003355.1, read as the reverse complement.
TGCCAAAACTAGTGATACCAAATGCCTGTTTTATATTTTCTACTAAAAGTTGTTTAAGTTGCAAGGTGATAAAAATATAATTTTACATTATTTATGTATTTTCTAATACAAAATATTTTTTTTAAGTTGATGTATGTTGGGGCATACATTATCAAATTAAGGGTTAAGCAACGCCCGGTCACGGCTTAGATATATTGGTCAAGTGCATCTATGAGATTTCAAAACTCTATAGCACGTTTTGGTAATGATAGCTTGAGATCGATGCGCGGGCGCACTACCTTTGTTGTATTTGATTCTTAATTTATTCTATTGTAAACTACTGACATTTGAAATGAGATAATAATTATACTTTATTTGTTGTTTAATTCTACATATTCATATGGTCACACCGATAGAGGATAGTTAGTCACGTATACAAATAAAGCACATCTTATTAAAATGTGATCAGCATCTACGCCATACGCTTGTGTGCTTAACATTTGTAATATTTTATGAAAAATGATGCAAAATCTAAATGTCGACTGTTTTATTCAAATCCGGTAAATGGTTTTTCCGTGACAAAGCGTAAGACCTACTTTCACATTTCTATTTTTGTTACGCAGACTTAGATATAAACTTAGATATAAATACATATTATAAATACTTAAATAATATACGTGAAAGTATACTAATATTATTATTTTTTCATGGTGTAAAGGATCAGGTTATGGCGTTAAAATGGGTTAGAGACAACATTGAATCATTTGGAGGCGATCCTCAACGTATTACAATATTCGGAGAGTCAGCGGGTGCCGCTTCTGTCCATCTGCACATGCTTTCTCCGGCTTCACAGGTTAGTCAAACAATACGACAAAATATTTTTTTACATTTTTAAAGTGTTATTTATTCCACACTAAGGAAAGAAAAATACTTATTAAAAAAACGTATAAAAAATTGAACGTAGCGGGACGGTTTCCAAAGAGGCGCAGATTCAAATCCCGCTACGTTCAATTTTTTATACGTTTTCTTAATAAGTAATACGAGAAAATATTTGATCTATGAATAATATGTTCTCTTATATAACCAAGGAATTATAGATTTATTTATTACATATTTAGCAAAATAAATGATTCCACACAATAACTGTAAACACATGTATGAACCATTTATATAGGCAGTAGGCACCTTCAAATCTTCTACGTCCTTTCTGACTTTTCATTAAGTTGTGGTACCTATTTGTGTAACATTAAGAGTAACTTGAATATTCCGTAATTCTCTCTGATCTGCAATAAATTCCTCCAATAGTAAGTCTAATATTATAAAAAAATCTTTAGATAATATTCTGTACTTCAATAAAAACATATATCAAAATTAAATTAAAACCTTTTATATTTTAATTTGTTTAGAACCTAAGTGTGGAATAACACTTTAAAAATATCAAAAACTTTTATATTTTTATTATATTAAAAAATATATATTTATCAAATAAATGTTTGGTTTACTTAGGGCTTATTCCACGGTGCAATAGCGCAGAGCGGAGTAGCTATCTCGCCGTGGGCGCTCGCGCACGGCCCGAAGAAACATGCCTTTGAATTGGGAAGGGAACTGGGCATCGATACTAACAGTACAGCGGAACTGCTTGGTAAGAAATGTTATAATAACATAACATTTTTGTTAAATTCCACACGACAAATATTCGCGTAGAGCATACTTACTTCTAGAACATCGTCTATCATAACTTCGGAGTTGTTTAGATAGAGAGAGGAGCTCGAATAATGAGGAGGCGAACTTATATGCGTATATTTAAGGTAGCCCTTAAACCTAAACTTGCTTTTTTCGAGCTCCTTAACCTCCAACACCACACTCACACACCCGCCCCATAAATCCATGGCAACTCTAAGTAGCTTCTTCTCTATATGTATAAACTAAAAAGTAATTGCTTTATCTCTTCGATCACATACATACTGAATAGTTAGTCCAGATCCCATTTTTGTGATTAAACAAAAGAAGTGATGTGATTGACTCACTTCAACAGAATCTATATTGGTATTATTAAACTGATCTAAATTCTGCTGAAATTAATTGTAATTGACAATATTGGGCGTATACAATATACCTATTATATAATACGTATAAGTTTTACCGCTGTAATAATATACTTAAATGTTGTTGTATGTAGGTAAAGTAGGGACCTTATAAGTTGTTTTTTTAATTTATTTTATAAAGTTTTTATTTATTTTGTGATCGATTCTTATTTACTTATTGATGCATGCATGCATATTGCATTTAAATTAATGTCAATATCTGGTAATAATACCTTGACATAAATAAAGTGACTGTAAGTGAAACGTATCATTTTCAGTATTATTATATCAATTTTATTTAATTTTAATAAGCATATATTACCGTTATATTGTAATGATAGCAATAACTTTTTATTTAAACTAAAATTTTATTTGGAATCAGCTAATGTTTGCTACATGAATGTTACATCAGAGGCGATCTATTTTTTAAGTTAGTCCGCTCTCCATTTTCATTCTTTTTCATAAATATGATTTTTATTTTATAAATAATATTCATTAATAAGTCAATAAATAAATCAAGTAAAATCAAATCTTAGCATAATAAGTAACAATAAAAAAATTGCGTAAATTATAAAAAAATTAAAATACAAATATATGAGGCCGGTCGTGGCGCAGCGGCACGAGGTATGACTGCAAAACCGACTGGTTGTGGGTTCGATCCCCACTCGATGAGATGAAATATTTACTTAAATTTATATTTCCATTTCTTCGCTCTGGTGTCGAGGTTAAGGGCGGCGTTGAGTTCTGCCACTCAACACGCAATGGCTCCAGAATTCGGCAGAAAGTGGGGAACGGAGTGTCTTAACACTAGGTTCCCTCTGCCTACCCTGCTGTGTGCGGGATACAGCGTGAAGCTAATTTAATTTTTTAATTTTAATTTTACAAATATATTTAGTAGAACAATTTAAACGTACCTAAATGCAATGCACAGAACCTGCGTTGCGTAGGTTCATACGTGATTATTGTAGATTTCTGACACCCTACATTGCGGTATTTTTTAAATCAACTTCACACTGTATCCCGCAAGGCAAGGCACAGGGAGCATAATGTTAAAACACTCCGCTCCACACTTTCGGGCGAATTTTGGAGGCATTGCGTGTTGAGTTGCCGGAACTCAACGCTTAGCATTGCCTAGGCACCAGAGGATAGAAAATTATTATAATTAAAGTATTTTCATGTCTTTCACATCTCAAGACCTTTTTTTCATATTCACATTTGTTGTTCGTTTTGTACAACGATTCTCTCTCCTTATTTCCGAATACAGAGGGAAATGTGCGAGAAAAAAGAAAAAACAAAACATAACAAAAAAACTAAGTAATTAAAATATCAACACTTTTATAATGACGAGAAATGGAATTAATGTAATTTAAAAAATGAGAAGCATTTTGATTAACACGTCATATAAATACCACAATGTATTTTCAAGTCGTAACATAAATCGTACGTAAAAGGGCAGCTATTGGGACAAGGCTGTTTATATTATTATTAATCTCTACCGAATCCGTGTCTTCTTACGAAATACATGAACCATATTTTCAGCAGCTTTTTTATATGTATTATATAATAGTTAAGACACTCTGTTCCCCACTTTCTGCCGAATTTCGGAGGCTTGCGTGTTGAATGGCAGAACTCAACGCCGCGCTTGACCTCGACACCAGAGCGAAGGAATGGAAATATAAATTTTAAGTAAATATGTCATCTCCTCGAGTGGGGATCGAACCCACAACCAGTCGGTTTTACAGTCACACTTCGTGCCGCTGCGCCACAACTGGTCTTTTTTATATAATAGTTATTTTATTGATATGCATAGTATAATAAAAAAAATATATATATTCCTTGATTCCATATTTTTTCTATACATATTGTCAAAATCTCATTTAACAGATGAAAGAGTTGCAAGCAAAATAATGTCCTTTTTTCCTTGTCTGTTTCTGCTAGAAATAACGACTTCCATTTGATATAACATTTCTTTCTTTTCTTTTTCTTTTTTTACACCTTCAACGAAAAAAAACCTATGTTGCCAACAGTAAAGCTGTTAGGAAGGTACTTTTAACGGGACAGTTTTAAGTAGTTCTGTATTTATATTATTTGAATGATGAATTTCTTTATTAACCCCTCAGCAGTTTTGCCTGATGCAAAACGCGACAAAACTATAAAACTATCAACTATATGACGATATTATTTCAGCGTATTTGGGACGTTGGGACGTCGTAGTTGGTTGATAATTTTAGTATCTTTATCTATTTCTATTGTTATGAACACAAATTAATTGTAAATGAAATATTCGAGATTATATATATATTTGTTTTAACAATATTAATGTAATAATTATTAAAAAAAATGTATAAAACATTTGAACGTAACGGGATTTAAACCCGCGCCTCTTGCAAAACTGTCAAAACGTTTTGACCACTAAGCCATACGTTCTCATCAAGCTACGTCGAAATTCTTACACGCTTGTTACAACTTCGAATATTAATTTTATTATGAGTTATTTAAGTGTATTTAGGGAAAATTGATTGATTAAATTAGTATTATTATCTAGAATGTTATACATTTAATAAATCGTAATTAAAATCTCATGGTTTTTTATTTGATTTTGCCTACAAAAATTGCCGTATTTAATAGAAAAATGTTTAGTTATGTCTTATCTACTTAAGTAGGCGGTAAATATGTGCGCACGATAAACTTGGTTTTTCCCGCGTAAATATCGCTCTGTTGTTACTGCTTCACAGCTTCAACTATGTTGCAGTGAAAGTCACATCGAAATTGTTTCGGCTGTTCCGGAGATTAACACCGGCAAGCAGAAAGACAGACGGACAAATATTTAATATTTAGTTTTGTGTAAATAATAATATCCACTTGAAAAAAGTAGGTTATTTTGAATTCGCAGACAGACACTTTAATTTTATTTATACATATGTTCCTATAAGTATAGACATGGATACATTTTTATTTTATTAACACTAAAACGGACAAAAATAATATTACAGAAATCATATAAAAAATTTATTTATATAAATCATAATTCCGTTTAGGTTATCTCCGCGCGACACCAAGCGAGCTTCTAGTAAAGGCAGGTGCAAGGATTGCTGGCGCGCCGGGCAAGTCCGCGGACTTACAAAGCACTGTGGCGTTACCCTTCTTACCCGTACTGGAACCAAATATATCAGGTGCCTTCCTCACACGCTCGCCTCGGGAACTGCTTCCCGGCGCCGACGTACCGCTGATGACCGGGTATAATGCTCAAGAAGGAATCATATTGTTTAGACGTAAGTACATACATATCTTTAATTATATATCATTCTTTTAGTCTGTTCTTTCGTTTAGTCTGTTATAAAATCAGCTTCACGCTGTATCCCGCACACAGCAGGGTAGGCAGAGAGAACCTAGTGTTAAGAGTGTCTTAACACTGTTCCCTACTTTCCGCAAAGTTCTGGAGGCATGGCGTGTTGAGTGGCGGAAATCAACGCCGCGCTTTGCCCCGACACCAGAGCGAAGAAATAAAAATATAAATGTAAATAAACATTTCATTTCCTCGAGTGGGGATCGAACTCACAACCAGTCGATTTTACATTCACACTTTGGGCCCCTGCGCCACGACTGGCCTCAGTCTGTTAGGATATTATAAATGATTAATATACTTAAATTTGCAAGAGTATAGGGGCAAGAGCATAAAATGTACAGAGTGTTCTGCTCTTTAAATAAATCTCAATTGTTGCATATAAAAATTATACAATTGTAAATCGCCTTTGAAAACAAAAAAAATGTCTCAAATCGACATTAGATGATTTTGATTTGTCTGTTCTTAGAAGAACTGATATGTTATTTCATCCAGGATTCAATGGAACGCCAACATTTTATACGAAAATAGAAACAGTTTTGACGTCAGTATAGAAACTCCCCGAGAAATTTAATGATTATTTTTAAACTGGATGGTCTAAGTGAAAATTCCTTCAATGAAGGAAGAAATTGCTTATCCCACCTCATTTATAGAATTTTTGATACCATATTTCATTTTCATGACAAATATGTAAACAATAATAGAATATTTAATATATTACATGGTGGTGCAATTAAGTTTCGTAAAGAATACACGCAAAAATATAATAATAATTTCTACAAAAATACTTACACAATAAAATTTAAAAATCTTAAAACATTTATTATTAAAAATATCATTAATTAAGTACCCCTTTAAAATATTTTCTCATGTTAACTTCGTGAGAAATAGGTCAAATAGGTACATACACACATACCTTATTTTCATATTGTTTTAAAGTTGGAAAATTATGTATGGCGAAACAATAATGTTTACTAAACTTTATATATATAGAGGTCTTTACATTTAAATAATATTTAATTAAAGCATAAAAAAAAATCCATGTGTAACTTACCCAATACAACTCAGGTATTATTTTTCGAATGTTCTAGTCTTCGCTGTCATAATTATCTAATTTATGTCGGGATATTGCGTGTGAATGTACGTGACAGCACGTGTTATTACGTGAAAATTAACGTGAACGTACGGCCGTTACTTACCAAGGTACCTAGGGTACATCATGGATATTACCAAATAATGGATAAAATGGACTCTCTCTCATAAAAACGTGTTATTGTTTAATGTTTCCTAATCTTAGCGCGAACGCTGTTTTCGTTGCATTTCGTATATCTTTGTCTGGAGTATAGATTTATAATGATTGATGTTAATATTTGCTGATAATGCAAAGTGATAAGCTGTGATTGCATTATAAATATAAAAAAGTTTTTTAGTATAGTTAGTGACAAGTTGTGGGTTCGATTCCTACTCGGTGAAATGAATTATATTTTTCGTGAACTGAAACCGTCTTCGGGGTCTCTCTTAGGAAAGAAAAATATTTATTTAGAAAACATATAAAAATTTGGACGTAGCGGGACTCGAACCCGCAGCTCCTGGAAACCGACCAGCCGCTCTGAACACTAGGCCATACGAACGTATGGCCTAGTGTATGTACGCTACGTTTTATATACGTTTTCTAAATAAGTAAATATTAGATATTCTGTCAACAATATGGTAAAGAGTTATTTACTTATTACTTTATATTCCCGATCCGAATTTAAATGATTTTTCTCATCCAGATTTTTTTTTTCGAAATTAACATCTAAATTAAAAAAACAGTAAAAATAAAAAAAATATCCATTCGAGTTCCAGCTTCGATCAATTATACACGTATAATTGGTCGAAGAATTCCAGGCGTTATTACTCGACTAATAAATAACATGTATTGCACGTTACTGAAAAGAATATAAAATGAAGAAATATATTTTTCTTTATAATATAGGTTATTATATTACCTATTCTAAAATCTGTGAAATACTGTCACATGTGGTCCCGTTCTCTATTAGAATGTTGTGAAGATATCCGCTAACCTAAAACTTAACACATCTAAAAAGATTTGCCAAGAGCTTAGCTACTACCTACAGAATAAAGATGAAGTGTACACATTGCTAATTTAAAGATACAAAATTAATTTTGGTAATAATAATCCATTTAAATATATAACTATACAATTGTATAGTTATATATTTAAATGGTATAGCTTCACGCTGAATCCCGCACACAGCAGAGGGAACCTAATGTTAAGACACTCCGTTCCCCACTTTCTGACAATTTCAGGAGGTATTTCGTGTTGAGTGGCAGAACGCCGCGCTTTGCCTCGACCCCAGAGCGAAGAAATGGAAATATAAATTTAAGTAAACATTTCATCTCCTCGAGTGGGGATTAAACCCACAACCACTCGGTTTTACAGTCACACTTTGTGCCGCTGCGCCACGACTGGCGTCTATATTATAAATATCTATAGAACGTTTCGCAGCTGTTCAAATAAAAGATAAAAAGACTTTTAAGGAATTAGAGGAAGGGATCTTTTTTTTTTATTTAGAATCTAAAAGAAAAATATTTTTATTTATTATAATAATATTTTAGAATCTCTAAAATATATCTTTATTGTATTATTATTATTATTATAAGAATCATTGAAATTTTTCAATCAATTCTAAAGTACCGCTTTCTATTACGATTTGTTTACTAATCTGTGTTTTGTAATGTAAATAGTTAACTTTCAACAGCAGCTAGCTGAACAATTAGTACTGTCGCAAGATTTATTTATTTTGTTAAAAAAGCATTAAAAATCTGTATCATCACTGTATAATTTAAAACTGAATAGAACTATGAAAAAATCTATGACGATCTCGAAAGTTAATATAAGTTCAAAGTTGTTCGAAGAAGTTCATTAAATGTTCCTACTATAGAAAATGATACACTCATTGCGTGTGAAATATATCGTTTTCAAAACTAGTTTTAGATTTAATGTGCAGTTTTATAGTAGCTACGTTTGTTATGTATATACATTTTAAGAAACTCGCTTGACTATATTAAATAAAACATTGCGTGATGAGTGTCGGAACTCAACGCCGCGCTTTACTTCGACGCCAGGGCGAAGAAATGGCTATAATAAATTTCTCCGAGTGAAAATCAAACCCACAACCTTTCGCTTTTTAAGTTACTCACTGGCCCCAATAGAATGGCTATAGTATATTTTTTGTTTTACACAAGTACCTACCTTTGTCAATTTCGCAGAAAGGATGTAAAAATCACAAATAAAATACCTACACATATATATATATATATATACACATCTGTGCGATTATATTTGCGTTTTAAAACTTTGATTACGCAAATGTTACACGAATTGCATAATGAACTAACGACTGCCTTAATATATCGTCACGCTGTATTGTATTTGTAACTCGTTTATGTAATAGTTACCGAAAATATACAAGTGTATTGGGTACAATTGGCATAAGTTACATGTCTGCCCAAGGACAGAGAAATTTATCGAACAAGTACCTATTATTTTATATTTAATACAAATGGATCTGAGTTTCCTCTTTCATCCAGATAGAGCTATATCTATAGGAAGATGAATCAGCTTCACGCTGTATCCCGCACGCAGCAGGGTAGGCAGAGGGAACCTAGTGTTAAGACACTTCGTTCCTAATTTTCACCGAATTCTGGAAGAATTGCGTGTTGAGTGGCGGAACTCAACGCCCACCAGAGCGAAGAAGTAGAAATATACATTTAAATATTATAAATATTTCAGAAAGATGAATCCGACCAATTATGTTTTTATTTAAATATAATTTAGTATAAACACAGACACAATATTCGGAGTTAGTTAGTGTAGACTTTCTCCATTTAACTACGAGTATAGCATTGTAAATCGAGGTAATAACATTTTTTATCGCCATCTAATTTACTGGTGCTCAACAAAAAGCTGGTGCTTTATTCGATGTTAAAAAAAATACATTATAATGCCTATTGTTATTGTGACTTGAATTGAAATAGATTTTAATCTAATCAAAGATCTAATACACATATCATCTACATACATTCATAGAATTACATAATTTTTATCTGCCATAAAGTAATAGACTCGTCGATGTTTTGTCCATTTTAGGTACTATTAAACACATGAGTAGACTACTTCCATATTCGATGATAATGATATGTAAATCATTAATGATTTAACCAATCCTTATAAATTAAAATGAATGCCAAGTTTAATATACAATACATTTCTACAGGTCTCCAGCGCTATCCTAAATTACTAAGCGAATTAGAACATGAATTTAGACGAGTCGTACCTCCTGAGCTGATATCGTCAGATGAAGAGATATCAAACAAGGTCACGGATTTCATACGCGCTTTCTACTTCCAGCAACGACCAGTTGACATGAGAAACATTGACAGTCTCATTGATGTAAGCTATTTTATGTGATTTTTATATTTAGCACAGACGTTTACATAATACTTTAAATATGCTTATATGGCGCATTAAATATGCTTATGTCTCGTATACGTACCTTATACTATACGGCCGATTTATGGAGAAAGTTCTGAATTGATCCTATTTCCTTTCGAATTTTTACTCAAAATACTTCGTTTTTAGTGACGAAATTTAACGAAACATCCGTATCTGTGAATCACACTTTTATAGCTTTATTTGTCGTTCATTATGGTTTTGTTGTTTTATATTGGAGATGTTTATCTCTGTCTTTGTTATACAATATTAGTTTGGAAATGTTAAAATATTTTTAAATTAAATTAAATTAAAAATAAATTAGCTTCACGCTGTATCCCGCACACAGCAGGGTAGGCAGAGGGAACCTAGTGTTAAGACACTCCGTTCCCCACTTTCTGCCGAATTCTGGAGGCACTGCGTGTTGAGTGGCAGAACTCAACGCCGCGCTTAACCTCGACACCAGAACGAAGAAATGGAAATATAAATTTAAGTAAATATTTCATCTCCTCGAGTGGGGATCGAACCCACAACCAGTCGGTTTTGCAGTCACACCTTGTGCCTCTGCGCCACGACGGGCCTCAAATAAAAAATATTTTTAATATTATAATTATTATAAAATTCGTTACCAAATATCGATATAGTCTTTTTGTATATGTTATCATTCTCATGTTCACGCCGTCTCTTTGTTATAAATACATTTTGAATCCGCTTAATAAATTACATACGGTAGTGTTGCCATAAGTTTCTTGTTTCGGCCTTTCGGCCTTATTAATATATTGGAGATATAAAATAAAACGATGTATATGCAATGTAAAATAACTTATAACTCCTTATCAATTTACAGTTGTTCACAGACGTAATGTTCTTGAGGCCAGCATTAGAAACGTTAAGATTACAGGCGCAAACGAACAGGACAAGCCCGACATATCTCTACAGATTTGGTTTTGATGGTGCCCTTGGCCTCTTTAAGCGGATGCTGGGTATTACACATCCGGGAGTTTGTCACGGCGACGAAATGGGATATCTTTTCTACTTCTCTAGAATAAACTACAGATTAGACGATGATTCCCCAGAATCGGCGGTATCTAAAAAAATGGTACAAATGTGGACCAATTTCGCTAAAACTGGGTAAGCCGACGGAAACAACCGTGAAGTTTTTATCATTTTTTACATTTTTGATAATTTCAATAAATCATTCAAGTGATATGCTTGTTTTCTCTGGTCTGATACTTATCTATAAATATGAACTGCTTTAAAATTTTATCAATGCTTTGCTTTAAAAATTTTTTACTTGTTTTGATTTGTTACAAACATAATAAAACATTTACAGAAACCCGACGCCTCCAATAGACTACGAGTCTGTAGTCAACTTTAAATGGCTGCCTGTCAATGATACAACCCATGTAAACTATCTTGACATCACTGGAAACTTCACTCTTCGATCTGACCCTGAATCAAAAAGAGTGCGCTTCTGGGACTGGCTTTATGAGAATTATGCCAATAACTCTAAAAATATGAGTATGTCAGATCCTATGACATCAACTGGCCAGCCTGCCATATCTCAAAATGCCAGTAACATTTAGTGCTGTGAAATTTATAAGAACAATGTATTTAACAGTAGTAATTAAGCTTGTGTTGTGCGTGATATACCTAAAGTTTACTAGAAAGTACCTGCTTGTTATAAAATGAGATTGACTTCCACTTACCAATCCGACGGTTAAGATAAGAGTTGTTTTTTGTAAATACAAATAATTTAAAATAATAAAAATTAAGTATTTAAAAGGCTTGTATCTCTTCCAGTTTATTATTTATAATGTTCTTGTGGCGAAGTTAAGTAATTCAATTTAAAGAAAACAAAGGCTTATATCACCTCAGTTAATTAAGTCAAAGCTAAAACAATAATCATAAACATTGCTGCTTTAAATTACCATAAATAGTAAACTATTATTAAATATCAGCTTCATGGTGACTTTTTATGACATTAAATATTTTGTTAGTTTAAAAACTAAGTATGATTCCCGGTTCTTCCTAATTTGAAAAACAATCGAACATAATCAGCTTCACCTCACCCAGCAGCGTGTTGAATGGCGGAACTCACCGCCGTGCTTTGCTTCGACACCAGAGCGAAGAAATGAAAATATAAATATTAATAAATATTTCATTTACTCGAGTCGGGATCGAACCTACAACCAGTCGACTTTACAGTTACACTTTGTACCCCTGATCCACGACTGGCCTTATTGATTGCTTAGACTTAGATCTTAGGGCCCACAGACCTACGACATTTTAGCAATGCTGAGATTTTGAGAATTTGTAGTCTAGTATGAAGTTAAGACAGTATGCGTACTTACTAATTTGAAACCTAGTGTTAAGACACTCCGTTCCCCACTTTGTGCCGAATTTTTCGAGGCATTACGTGTTGAGTGGTGTAATTCAATGCAGGACTTTTGCCTTGGTGGCAAAACAAAAAAATAAAAATAGTCATAAATAATAATTCAATCTCCCAAGTGGGAATCGAACCCACCGCCGTTTCGTTAAAGTCACGCCCTTGAGCCTCTGCGCCACGGCCTCTATAAATGATATCAATGGACATTTAAATTTTTTAATAGAATCCATATCGTATAAATTGAAATATAAATTGAGACAATTTGTTCAATTTTCATTCGAAAAGTATACGTTTTCGTGTTATAATGGCGTCAAATATACTCAAAGCAGGGAATAAGTTTGTCCCGCCTCCAAAGAATATTTTTCACTGGAAATCTCCGTAAGTATAAAATTTTACAATGAAGAGATTAGTGGTTGCCAATTACTTTCAAAGAGCATGAGAATGTGTTAAATAAATAGATTTATCTAATGACTTCTAGTAATTAAACAATAACTAAAAGCAATAAAAAACACAAGATAATCGTTCGTAATTTAAGGGACGACTACACCACCACCGCCAAAAAAATTAAAATTTTAATAGTATTGTTTACTTCACTAATATATTTATTATATTGTACATATTATATATTATTTAAAATTCTCTAAATATACTAGCAAAAATGTATTGCGTTATGTGGATCTCACCCTGTTATCCCTATCACATTTACAATACGTTGGAGTGTTTGTATCTAAGCTCTTGGGACCCATCGTGTTTTATCTAAGTAGACCAGCAAAAATTTAAACGACCATTTAAAATTTTTGAATAGAGTCCCATAAAATGACTTTTTTTTCTAACTCTTCTTTTATAGAAAAAAAATTACATGATAGGTAAGTGGCATTTAAACCTACGACCAGCGTCATAGTTACACATAGCGTCTTCAAATTTGTAAGAATATATAGCTAAGCGTGATTCCCTCTAATAACATAATATTTTACATTTAAAAATTTCTTTTAGATACGTTAATAGGGTAAATTATAGTATTCTTGATTTCGTTGGTAATACTCCACTCATCAAGCTTAATAAAATACCTAATGATTATGGGCTTTCTTGTGAAATATGTAAGTATCATAGAAATAAACAATCTATATTAATCTTTACATTAGTAGACGTTTTTATATTTTTTTTTATACTTAAGATGCAAAGTGTGAATTTATGAATCCAACGGGTTCTATAAAAGATCGCGTGGCTCTGGCGATGGTAGAAGATGCAAAAAGTGAAAAATATCTTAAAGATGACGCCGGTTATGTAGATCCTACCTCTGGAAATACCGGGATAAGTCTAGCCCTTCAAGCTACACTAAAGGGTAAATTTCCACTATTAGAATTGAAACCTTTCACTGTTCATTTTTTCTTCGTTTCGTTTGTGGATTTAAATTAATTAAAATGTAATCAAAAAGTGTTTATGCATAAATCTGTGTAATTTATTTTTGTGTAGTATTGTTTGGTTAACTATTTTTTTCTAAATATCTTTAGACACGATAGCAATATGAATAATTTCTAAAAAAAATATTTCAAAATCACACTCAAAAGTTGAAAATAATGTGAAAATTTTAGATAGAAAGTGCTATATAGTAACCAAAGAAGGAAAATATTCAGAGAAAATTAACACTATGAAATTATTAGGAGCAGAAGTCATTCAAACTAAAAATTGTATACAAATGTCTAGAAAAATAAAGGAGTCAAGTCGCGATGATTTGGTTATAATGGATGAAGTAAGTATTGTAATAAATGTAGGTATGTAAAAACGTGGCCTGTTTATTTTAAAATCTTTTTTTGCATTATTATTTAATTAGATTTATATATTTTTAGGACAGTCCAAATTATTTACATTGCTTTTTAGGGTTCCGTACCTTTTTAAGGAAAAAATTAACATTTATAAGATCATTTCGTTGTCCGTCCATCTGTCAACGCTTGAAAATATCGAGTTGAAATTCAAACCACATACTCAGATCTACGGCCCAATGATTTACTGATAAAAAACATATTTCTATATTTACTTTAAAAATATATGGCAGTGTATACGAGTATTGCAAAAAACGCAAATTTCGACACTTTCAAGGGAATCAAAATTCGTAGGGTAGTTTCGGTTGACCTACAATTATGAAATTTGGCAGCTAGCATCTACAGGTAGTACTAGTTCAGGAAAAAATCCTAATTAAGGCCACTACTTCAAGTGACGTATTAAATGAAAGGGCTCTGGCTAAGCTAAGCCTGAATTCCAGAAAAAGCTCATGAAATCCATTTTTTTACGGAACACTCGGTGGATGAGCTCGACGAGCCATTGTCCAATTTTTTTTTTAAATCAATATAATTGTAGAATTATGGTATACCTTATTTTTAGTATATTACAGTTATTGAAATCATTATTTTAGTTCGAAAACCGCGTGAAGCCCGAGACGCATTATTATACTACAGGAGATGAAATTGTAAGAGCATTAGGCACAATAGACATGTTAGTGCTGGGAGCTGGTACCGGAGCAACTGTTGCCGGTGCTGGTCACCGGATAAAGGAAATGTGTCCTGAATGCCTTATAGTAATCAGTGAACCTGATGGATCTACTATGTTCAATACAAATGGAAAAAGTCATTCGTATTTAGTAAGCTATTACGGTTATTAATATATATACGGTTATTAATATATAGGATATTAATACCTATATAAACAATTTATATATTTTTTTCATTTCTGTGATTAATTAACTTTATCGATTGACGTTAACAATTATAGTTGATACCATAATTAAGTTTTATTAATATATACAATATTAGATTATATTTTTCTAAATTGATAAAATTGGCTGATGAGGCGGCAAGGTTCTCGAGTGGCCCGACACTCGGTATTCAGGCTCTCCTCCAGGTGGACCGACGATTTGGTCAAGGTCTCAGTCGGCGTAGAAATCCTCGGGGGAGGCTTATGTATGGATATGGACGCCCATCGGGGCGTAAGAAGAAAGGGGGCAAGGATCACTCCTTGCCCTCCTCTGAATAGTCTGGTTCCCACCTTAAAAATTTAACTAACAAAAAAATTGCTCCGAAAAATTAAAAAAAACAACGTTTACACAAACATATTTGTTTAAAGCTAAAGTCTATGTCACTTCTCCCCCAGAAAATATCATTCGATTCGCTAATGCATATGTTCAACAGTAGGCAACGAAAGGTTGATATGATGATGAAATTGATAAATATACACATTTTACATAGGTAGAAGGTATCGGAGGATCAACAGTACCTCTTATTTTGGACAAATCTCTAGTCGATGGTTATGAAGTCATTTCGGATAAAGAGGCATTCTTAATGGCACGAGAAATAATTAAAAAGGAAGGACTCCTATGCGGTACATTATTTTTTAATTCTAAACATCTGCGAAATATACCAACGTGAGCAGAAAGTGTTCCGTATTAAGACTCTGCTTTCCACTTTCTCATATTGTGTTTTCAGTCGCAGAGCTCAACAAGTAAAAGTATATATGAATATACTATCATTCCCCGTAGAAGGAAGAACGACCCACCAATTATGCGTTATTTTGTTAAAAATAATCGAATATTGTGATAATGTTCTAAAAAATATATAAAACAGACAAAGACAGTGCTGTCTTCTGTATGTTTAATCAAAAAATCCGGCGGGAAGAAAATTACATGCTATATGTTAATTTCATAAATATTAAAAATGTCATTCACAAAACCATACATTGATAGGTAATGTTACGTTACACAAAATATATTTTATAAATAATTAAAAATATTATATAACTTTATATAAAATAATTAGGGGGAAGCAGTGGAGCAGCGATGGCAGCTGCAATCAAGTCAATTAAAAAAAACAATATAGCTGATGGCCAAAAAGTTGTTGTAGTTTTGCCAGATGGTATACGCAATTATATGACTAAATTTGTTTGTGAACAATGGATGGAAGCACATTTGTTTATGGACCCTCCTCAGCAGTCTATGAGGTAAACATTATCTACTATAGTTCATTGCGATAGTTAAATGTTTCGTAACGTATCTTCAACATAAAATCAGAAAAACGTGCTGCTTATTTTCTTCTTCAACTAAAAATTCAGACTTTTTACCTTACAGATGGTGGGGTAACCCGATAACAGAACTAAAATTAAGTCGTCAGTTTCCTGTAGTAAATATAGCAGAAACCTGCACCCAAGCAATAAAAAAAATGAAGGACAAAAATTTTGCTATTGTTACGAACGACGAAGGGTAAGAGAGATATTTGCTTTCATAATGAACTTACCTACTTATATTTTAACTTTTCTTTTCTAAACTTTTCTAAAATCACTTTATTTAAATTAGTTAATATATATAAAGTTATATTTCATTTTAACAACACATTATTATAGATACAAACTTAAGTTATTATTTACACTGATTGTATATTTTAGCCTATTTGTTGGCGCAATTTCTAAGGACAGTATTCGTCATGAAGCTACTAATCCCATAAAACTTCCAAATTCTCACTCGGAACGCTTGAACTTTGAGGATCAAGTTGCTGAACACTTGATAAGAGACTGTTATACCTTAGCTGTAAATGGGGAGAAAGGAGTGCCAACTATCGGTCTTCTATCAAGGATCTTAGATATAACTCGTTTTGTAGTTATCGGCAACAATATCACTTCCACCAATAATTCTGGTAATTATTATTAATGATGTAAATTAGCCATTGAGGCCAGTCGTGGCGCAGGGGCACAAAGTGTGACTGTGAAATCGACTGGTTGTGGGTTCGATCCCCATTCGAGGAGATGAAATATTTATTTGAACTTATATTTCCATTTCGTCGCTCTGGTGTCGAGGCAAAGTGCGGCGTTGAGTTCCGCCACTTAACACGCAATACAGAAATTGTTGTTTCAGAATTCGACGGAAAGTGGGGAATCGAGTCTCTTAACACTAGGTTCTCTCTGCCTACCCTGCTGTATACGAGATATAGCTTCACGCTGTATTATATAAATTAGCCAGTTATAAAAATTACTTTCTGCTTTTGTTATATTAATTTTACGATTCGTTCTTGACTTTTGTCTCTCTCTAAAATTATAAGGGAATCTGGGTGTAGGGTAGCGGAACTAAACGCCGCTTTTTGTCTTATCAGCGGAGAAATTAAAATTAATAAGCAGACTAAAGTTTGATTTTACAATCATCGTGCTTTCAGTCAGACATTATTCCATTTGGCGAAGATTTCGAGTCATTTTAATATTTTTTTAAATCGATTGTAAAGTTAGTAGACTAGAAAACATTCCTAAGCTAAGTAGAAAAAATTAAACAATAAAAAATATGCTTATTTGCATAAAATAAAATTCTTTCGTTACTGAAAAACCGTTAAAATGCACAGTCAAAACTGCCAAGCTAAAAATGCAGAAATTTGGATATTAAGAGAGGCGATCTAGGCGATCAATAAGAAAATACTCTAAAGTCCTACGGGGACTAAGAAAAGGAACTTTATATTTTATAGTTCATGCAAACGATGATGATATTATAAAATCCTTAAATAAGTACTTAATTAATATTTCAGGTTATTTTCGAGCGGAAAACGTGGCAACGGGAGATGATATCCTTGATTATATTTTTAGCCACCATGAAGGATGTGTCACGATATAGATATCAATGAATGACTTATGACTAATAAATAACTAACAATGCTTATATCGACAAAATATTATAAACAATAAATTTATATTTGCATGTATTTTTTGTATTATTTTATACAAAACTATATCCAACTAACCCCTGTTTTATCCGTTGAACTTCTTAGTTTAATGGAGCTTTTTAATTATTTTCTTTTATATTTGCTATAGCCACACACGTTAAATCTTCATATTTGTCGACCAAAAATATAGATATAATATTATATTGATTCGGGTCTTAAGACGTCATGAATTGTTTTTTAAATATCTCCTTTTCCTCTATGTAAGAAGAAATATGAATTTGATTTTGTGGCCCGCTATTTAATATAATTATTTTATAACTAAAGCCTATGTTAGTGTTAGTTTCCTTAAAAATCTATAGAAAACGTTATCCAAAAGTCCAAGGACATAAGTCTCATCGGAAAAGGGTAAGGAGAAGGAAAGGATGAGGATTTACCTACACGCGGCACAATAACAGAATAAAAGATGGAAGAAGAAAAAGTCAAATATATTTTATTATGTACCATAAAAAAAAGTTAATATGTAAAATGTTAAATTCTTTCTCCATTATTAAAATATCTTATTAACCTACATCACAAATATACAGAAATAGCTTTCTCATCTACGCAACAAACTGATGCGGAGTCAAATAAGTTTTTCTAAAAAAAATAAAGTTTCTCTAGGTTTTTACTTCAAAAATTAAACAATATAATTATAGTAATCTTATCTTTAATCGACTTCTTTTTAGAGTTAAGAACTTTTAAGGGAAAAAGCCCTATAAGATCTTTGTTGTCCGTCTGTTTGTCTGTCAAGAGCGTTTTTCTCTGGAATGCTTGGAGATATCAAGTTGAAATTCAAACCATGTACCCAGATCTACAGCCTGAAAAGACGTATTTCTATATTTACTTAAAAAAATATATAACCGTTTATATCGCAAAAAACGCGCATTTTGACACTACAACAGGAATCAAAATTTGTAGGGTACGTCCGGTGGACCGGAAATCTTCAAAATTTGGTAATTGGCTAGTTCAAATGAGCTATCAGATGAAAGGTCTCTAAGCTAAGCTATGCTTGAATTTAAGAAAAAGCTTGAGACCTCCAAATTGTGTACGGAACCCTCGGTTGGCGAGCCCGATTCGCGCTTGTCCGGTTTTTTCAAAAATGGGGAGGTTCTATATTGATTAACTATATTTTAATTTTGGGGAATAATAACAAGCGTATAAAAATTTCGATGTAGCTCGATGAGAACGTATGGCTTAGCGGTCAGAGCGCCTGGTCGGTTTCCAGACGGCGCGGGTTCGAGTCCCGCTACGTTCAAATTTTTATACATTTTCTAATTAAGTATTTTTCTTTCCTAAGTGTGGAATAACACTTTAAAAATGTTTAAAAATAAAATCTCGTTTTTGCCATTATTGTACCTATATTTTAAATGAAACTCTTGAACGATTTTTGCGGGACGTCCCAGTTTTCTAACCTAAAAATCGTGGGACAAGAATTGTCCTGTTTTTCACGAATTATTCCACGTACTATGATCTTTTTTTACTACTTTAATATTTTAATCAGTTACGAATAATTTTAAAAATATAAATAAGTACTTTCGTAAGTTACGTGTTATTATTCTGATGACTTAACTGTCTTACAAAAATTGTAAGCCAAAACAATATCATTAATAAACATAGTGACTTTTTTATTAAAAGAAATATATATAATTAGGAGACTACTGGACTACAATATGTCAACTGTCAAATATAGCACAGCAATATGTCAGCTGTCAGTGTCAACATTTTGCTCGCTCCTGTCATTTACTATAAGAGTTACTGACGTAAGCCAGAAGGCACTTTTCCCTCGCAAACGTTAGTTTAGTATGGCAGTTGTATTCGATGTGATTTGTTATTAGGCTGTTACTAGTTCATTGTTAACAAGTTATAAAGTAATTAAATGTTTATAATTAATAAATATTGTGAATTGGTTAAAAGTGCTGCTATAATTAACACTGAGTAAATACCTATATATGTTGTCAAATGTTATTGGTGTTTTATATTAGTTTCTAGTCATTTAAACTTCAGTTAATATTTATTTTGATGTTAAATACATAAACCTGTATTTTGTTATATTAGTGTTGTGTTGTTTTCCTTTTT
>JAATLQ010003355.1:0-22295 GCA_013421005.1 Heliconius erato x Heliconius himera | reverse complement strand
ATATCTTATAGCTTTCACCATTGGAAGCTTTGTTTAAATCTCAAAAATTGGATAGACAATAAATTAAATCCTTATTATTTTTTTTGTATGTCCCGCTTTAGGCAAAAGAATCTCGCTTTTTTTACCGAGAAAAAATATGGCAACGCTAATTATAGTTTGATGTGTGAACAAATTGAAAATTTACGAAATTTAAGTATTGAAATTTTGTATAAAACAGTCAATTATCATGTCAAGTATATATATAAAAAACTTTCATAATATACTATATATTAGTGTTTAGGTATTTAATTATTTAATAAAAGGTAAGAGTATGTCTGTACTTTTGTTTCTGACAGTTAACTCGTTGACAGGTTTTGAGTTTCATATTCAAGTTGCTGTCAAATGCTTCACGCCGCCGCATGTACTTGTTTACCTTAAAAGTTTTTTTAATTCCGTCCATATTATTATATATTGTATACGGCATTCACTCTGCTTTAGTTATCAACACGTTATGAGATAAGAGTGTTTTTTTAATGTAAGTGTGTTACGCTTAGAGAATTCAGTTAACTTCAGTGTTATACAATTACCGCGTGCGAATTGACGTGTGAGTTAATAAGTTCGTGATTCGCTTATTTACGAATCGAAGCTACTTAACTTTAATAATCTCATTATAAATTGCATTTCAATGTAGACCCTGCTTCATAACGGTCAACCCTAATGTAATTTATCAATAGTTCAAGTTTTTTATTTTAATCTAAAAACTTTTCTTTTTCAGAATTTTTATATTTTTTTTTTGCATAAATACAATTTTACTAACGTTATTCAAAATGGAGAATGGTACTTCGTCGACGTTCCTAAATCTCAAAGAATTGCCTCACATTGTTAGGGCTTTGTAAGTAACTTTAAAATTTTATTTTTTACTTCTGTGTGGTTTTTTTTTTTTTTTTTTTTTCTATGTGGTAATATTGTGAGGAACGGAGTGTCCTTACACTAGATTTCCTGTGCCTACCCTGCTGTGTGCGGGATACAGCGTGAAGCAATTTTTTTATTTTATAAAGTAATATAGAAGTAAAAATAAAAAAATGTTTTATTTTTTTCAAAAGAATGTTTTTATAAAAATATAAAGTAACATAAAATGTTTCAGAGATAGAAATCAAAAAGTTAATGAAAGTATATTAAAAGTTATTGGTAATACACCTTTAGTAAAACTTTCGAAAATACCAAAACAAGAGGGCTTAGAGTGTGATGTTTGTAAGTATCCTTTTTATCATTTTATGACAATATATTAACATAAAATTTTATTTCCCTTACAATGTAAAAAATTACTAAAAGTAAAAATTAACTGAAAAGTTCCAATTTGCTTTTAGATGCCAAATGTGAATTTTTGAACCCAGGAGGTTCTGTTAAAGACCGCATTGCCTACAGGATGGTATTAGATGCTGAAGAAAAGGGAATTTTAAAGCAAGGCATATCTGTTATAATAGAACCAACATCTGGAAATACTGGAATTGGCTTGGCACTTGCTGCAGCTTGTAGAGGTATCTTTAATTTTTTATGTAATATTATTATGTGGCCACTCTGGCACAAAGTTAATATCATGAATTATTTTAATATTTTTAATCTGCTAACAAAACAAAGTGTAGTGTTGTGTCCCACTGTGCAACCACACAATGTATTGAAAATTAAAAAAAGGGTGAAGAATAGTGTCTTAATACTAGATACGTACCTTGTCCTACCTGTGTCTTAATACTAGACCTGTAGCCTACCTTGCTGTACAAGTAAAAATGCTGTCCAACATGAAGCATTTTTTTTTTCTTGTAGGATATAGATGCATAATAGTGCTACCAGAGAAAATGTCAGATGAAAAAGTGAATACTCTAAAAGCTTTGGGTGCAGAAATTGTGAGAACACCGACTGAAGCTCCGTCACACTCACCTGAAAGTAACATCGGAGTCGCCAATCGTCTGGTGAAAGAAATTCCTAATGCTGTATTATTGGACCAGGTGATCTTTGCAGAATTTATTCTAATAATATACTGTGCTTTTAAGTTTTCTCATTATCTAACCATTTTTTTAATTATTTATGTATGTATAAAAAACAAAACACAACTTCGCAGCTAAGTTTTATTGTATTAATCTTATTTTGGTTGTCTTTAAACATTGAGTAATTATTAAGTGTATTAAATTATTTGGATGTTGTTTTATATTAATTTTATGATTAATCGAATTTCTAAAATTCTGATGAATATGACATGTCATTACTGAGTATTTTTCTTAAATATGAAACTATTGTGTGTCAGTATTTGAGTGTACCATCAAAAATACATTCCTTTAGGACTAGAAACAAATGTTTAGTTTTCAATATTTCTTATGATAAAAATATTAATGGTAGTAAAATGCAAATTTGACGGTGATGATTTAAAACTAATGCTAAATGTAAGTCCCAGTTCAACATCATTTATTGTGTTTAAAATATTGAGTAGTACTTTGTGGATGGTTCAATAACCATCCATTATTTCTAAGTCTAAGGCCGGTCGTGGCGCAGCGGCAGGAGGTGTGACTGCAAACCGACTGGTTGTGGGTTCGATCCCCACTCGAGGAGATGAAATATTTACTTAAATTTATATTTTCATTTCTTCGCTCTGGTGTCGAGGTTAAGCGCGGCGTTGAGTTCTGCCACTCAACACGCAATGCCTCCAGAATTCGGCAGAAAGTGGGGAACGGAGTGTCTTAACACTAGGTTCCCTCTGCCTACCCTGCTGTGTGCGGGATACAGCGTGAAGCTAATTTAATTTTTTAATTTTTAATTTATTTCTAAGTAATTTTATATTAAAGGTACAACAGGATAAAATCCTACTTTTTTATTTATACAATAAATTGCCTTAAAGTAGATTTTTGTCCTGTTGTAAAAAGTAGGTAATAGAACGAGAGATATCGCTTTCTCGTTCGGTTATGTTTTATTTGAATGAAAAGTAGGAGATTGGCAACATTTTGTAGTATTTTTGTAGGAGAAAGTGTTTACGTAAATATCTTTCACTACACTCAATACAGTATGGATAAAAATCATGAAATGAAAATAATAATCCTATGTCTAAACCATGAAATTGAAATGGGTTTGAAATATTTTATCCTATATAATATATGCTGCTCCCATAAAAGGAGCGCAGATGTTTCCACCCAGTTCATATGTTATATTAAATACAAGATAATAACTTCCTTTCCAATATTGATTATAATCAATCCCTAAAGGCATAACTACAATAACACAAATTGTTATACATCTAAATATAGTATCCTTTGCACATTGAAATGTTAATGTTTTGAATTTAAATATTTTTCTTTATAAACATAGTAACACATATACAAACAGTGATAGTATTAACAGTAATGTATAACTTTCCTGTTTACAAGTTTACATTCTTTTAAAACAAATGTATACAACAATTTTACATTTAAATATTAATATTTAGTTTTTTGTGTATCTACTGTTTATTAATGTACCTACACTGTTATATATGGGTGTTTTATGTCACTCTATTCTCTACTTCCAAGTGAAGACAGTGATGAAACCTGATGCCGTACTTTATCTTAAGCGTGAGTGGGGGCTGAACTTACAAACGTTTAATATTTATCAGCAATTACACTCAGGTACTGTCCCACTGCCTCATACCCTCTGTACAAAGCGTAAATAAGTAGATAAGTTGACTTACGTAGATCATTATTATTAGGAAAACTTCAGTCATGCAGTAAATGAATGACTAAATCAATAAATTAATTTTACTGCACAAACAAAATTTTAAACAGTATAAATATCATAAGAAAGTATATAAGAAAAAAAATTATACACATACATATAAATCGACTTATCGACTCACGGTTGTATAACTGTAAAAGCGACGGTTGAAGGTTCGGTTTCTCCACTCGGAGAATTAATTATTTAATATTTGCATTTCCCAACTCTGGTTACAAGATAAAACGCGGTGTTGAGTTGCGCCATTCAACACGCAGTGCCTGGTAAATTAGGTGACGTGTGCGTGGGGAACGAAATTTCTTAACACTAGGTTCCCTCTACCTACCTCGTTATAATTGTATCCCACAGCGTCAAACTATGTATACATTTCTATATAAGCATATAAATCTTAGTTAATATTTAAATGACAGTACAATAACCCGTGCAATCCCCTTGCACACTACGACGGCACTGCTGAAGAAATACTTTGGTCCCTCGACGACGACGTGGACATGGTGGTGATAGGCGCGGGCACCTGCGGGACCATTTCGGGCATCGGCCACAAGATAAAGGAGAGGTGCCCCAAATGTATAGTCGTGGGGGTCGACCCCTACGGCTCCATACTAGCGGTGCCGGAGGAACTCAATGTAACTGATGTTGAAATGTATGAAGTAAGTGTTCTATTTCTTTTATAATCTGTTGTGGTGATTGGTGATTATCTATCTATCTGTATATCACATTCTTACTTGTCGTCTAATTTTGCTTGATTATTATATAAACGTCATGTCTCTAATTCCTTGCTAGGAAGACCGATTACCTGGAAAATACTTTTAATTCTATTTATATTTAATAGACTTTATAACAAGAAAGTATCTACTACAATATATATATATATATATATATATATATATATATATATATATATATATATATATATATATATATATATATATATATATATATATATATATATAGTTCTTAAACAGTAGAAGTAAGAAGAAGAAGATAGTAACAATGTAAATTATACTAAACTTCTGCCACATCCACTTTATTTTCTTTCTTTTTCTTCTTTTATTATAATTTGTTTTGTTTTTATAAATGCATTCATTAACCGACTTTTGTAAGAAAAGGAGATTACCAATCCGACTGTATTTTTTGCTACTTAATTATTTATTTTATTTATTTATTTATTTATGCGACCTTCATGTTATATGAGAATGCGTGGAGTAGTTCCAGAGAGCGGACGCGGATAATTATGAATAAAACATTGATATGCCCTTGCCTATTGATATATCTATATATTATAGGTACATATGTATTATAAAAATGTTTTTAATTGCTGTCTGTACATACATGTTTCCTTCTTTTATTTCAAATCAGTTCAAAGATAAAAATGTATGCCAATGTAAAGTATTTCGTGAGATAAAATTGCTATAAATTAAGAAGTCACCATAAGTCTGCTGCATATAGGGCACGAAAGCAAAGATTAGTAAATAAATAATCGTAAATAAATAATAATGAGCGGAAAGACCAAACATATATTTTTAAGATTAATATATGATATTTGTCTAAAAATAAAAATAAAAACCCAAATGCGATAATAATTATACAGAACTTTGAAAAAGATTTCAAAAATATTTCAATACGATACGATTTAATTCGTAAAAGAGGTGAAGTATTTATCATCAATACAGATGATAGATGTGGGTTTTTATTAATGTTGATGAAGTGAGTTAATAGACTACTACATACTGATTTAAAGTAAAAAATAGGTAAATACCAGAATTAGCAAGTATAATTTTTATTTGCATATATAGGAAATGGTGACGCAAAATACATTTGTATCTAGCGATAATCGGTTTTTGGTGATTAAATTAGACGTACGTTCCTGACGTCATCATTATTATATCATCAATGATAAAATGATCGTCGACGAGGTGCTAAATTAAGGCTCGGCCTTCCATTGTTAATGTTAATATGTATATTATTATTGAAAATTATTAAAATTTTGATGCAAGGAAATCTTTGTAAAAGCTATAGATTGTGTTTCTATTAACTTATAACTATAAAACAAAACATAGTTACCTTCAAGAGTACAATATATTTTAAAGGATATATTTTACTTTTAAAAACAATAAGTGATGATTTCTTTTAATACTAGTACGTATTATATATTTCATATATTTTTAATGCAATCTATTATTTACTATATGATTTATCAATCTAATATAATGGTTAATTGTTAATTGACGTGTCAGAGTATTACTGACAAACATCTTTTGTTTTATATACCTTAATTTACAGCCAGCGTCTGATCTCCATTCGGGGATTTTTGTGAGCTTAACGCTGTTTACCGCACACAGCCTGGTAGGCAGAGGGAACTCTATCTTTTAAAACACTCTGATGCTACCAAAACACTTCCGTTCCCCATTTTTCGCAGAATTTTGAAGATATTGTGTGTTGAGTTGCGGGTCCCAACACCGCGCTTTGCCTCGCCTCCAGAGCGAGCAAATGAAAATATTAAATATTCCATTTCCTCGAGCTGTAATCGAATTTATAGGTTCCACTTGTTTAGTTTACTGCGCCGCGACGTGCCTCATATTTTAATTTTTTATTTCCTTTTACGCGCTGTGACATAACAAACCGCGGTGTTGAATTCCGCTACTTAAAACTTTTTTACTCTATGAAATATGGGCAAAATGGCAACGGAGTATCACTAAAAATATATCAATATCACGCAGTACGATTCAAGAGACTATTAAGATAAATTTTATTTTTATAGCCATGAACTTGTTTCCTTGATATCATGTTACTATGAATTTTGCGTTTTTTGTTTTATAACTTAAAAAAAAACAAAATTTTACTGATTAAAAGATTATTAGAAAGAAAATATAAAAAAATATCGTTTATTTTAGTTTACTTCTACAAATAATTTGTTGTTTATCTTTGTAGATAGGAAAGATTCTGCATAAAAGAGATTTCGAGCTACAGCTTTTTTATTTAGCATTTTTTATAAATACGTCGACTGCATTATTTTTAAGTATATTAGAACATACATAAATTGCTGTTAATCAGAATTTCCAGAAGTTACAATAAATAATAAGACAAAAAAGCTAATTAAAACTTAATTAATTAAAAAAAAACTCAAAGAATATGTGAAAATTCTTGTATAATGTTTTTTAACATTTTTATTAACTTAACCTGAACTATCAATTTATTTAATTATATATACTTTAGTGTTCACCACAAATAGAAATATAAGAAAATTATATCTATCTATATAGTAGTATTATAATGATATTTTGCTTCTTATTTAGAGTCACTTCTTTTCCTTCAAATTTCTTGTAAATTCGCAAATTTTAGTGTCCAACGACAATTCGATAGTTTCATTCCTCGTTCTCGTTTGTTTTTCGATTGAGCTGTTGGTCCTACTGGCCTCTACAGCGTATCCGGACTTAGGGACGAAAAGAGCTAGAGAAACCTTTATTGTAAGAAGAGCTAGAGTACCTTGGTTTATTTTAATACCGTGAAACTGGCGCCCTTACCAAGGCGACCAAGATAACGAGAAAATACTTTCAATATTCTTTTTTAGCTGTTTTCTTAAAATCAGCTTCACGTTGTATCCCGCACACAGCAGGGTAGGCAGAAGGAACCTAGTGTTAAGACACTCCTCACTTTCTGCCGAATTTTCCGAGGCATTGCGTGTTGAGTGGCAGAACTCAACGCCGGGCTTTTGCCTTGGTACCAGAGCGAAGAAATGAAAATATAATTAAACAATTGATCATTCCCTCCAGTGGGGATCGAACCCTCAACCGTAGCGTTACAGTCACACCAAATACTCTAGTTATTTTGGCCTTAAGTAATTTTTCTATTAATTCCTTTTAAACTATTTTCATATTCTCATGTTGTTTCTATTTTCTTACTATGTCTTAGATTGAAGGTATTGGATACGACTTTCTACCTCGCACACTCGACCGAAAGATAATTGACAAATGGGTGAAGACAAACGACAAGACTTCGTTTCAAATGGCGAGACGTCTCATAAAAGAAGAGGGTTTGTTATGTGGTAAGTTAAACGACGATATAATTATTTATTTTTGTTGTAATTTTTTGAAATTCGATTTACAACATATATAAAAGGATTTATTATTATTTTATATATGTTGTAAATCAAATTTCATCCGGAATGCTTATATTAAAAATAAATTTAATCATTGAATTAATTGAATGGAGAACGGAGTGTCTTAACACTAGGTTACTTCTGCCTATCCTGCTGCGTGCGGGATACAGCGTGAAGCTGATTTATTTTTTTATTTAAGTGAAGTGAAACGGTTATTGATCTTAATACTAATGTTTGAAAAGGAAACAAAAAATAGACAACAAAGTTATGTAAGTGAGGAAAATTATATTATATGCAGCCAGTCGTAGCGCAGGGATAAAGTGTGACTGTAAAATCGACTGGTTGTGGATTCGATCCCCCCTCTAGGAAATGAAATATTTATTTACATTTATATTTTCATTTCTTCGCGGTGTTGAGGCAAAGCGGGGCGTTGAGTTCCGCCACTCAACAGGCAATGCCTCCAGAACTCGGCGGAAAGTGAGGAACGGAGTGTCTTAACACAAGGTTCCCTCTGCGCACACTGCTGTGTGCGGGATACAGCGTGAAGCTAATTTAGTTTAATTTATTTTAAGTTATATAATATTATGTATTCTACTACACACTATAATTTATCTGCCTCCTTATAAAAAGCAAGGAAATACCTTTAACGTTAATTAAACATAATTAAAAAAACACTATATATATATATATATATATATTATCGGCAATTCGTATTATTTCTGTATTCTATACAACTTCTTTATTCTAACTTTAGCTACGTAATGACGAAAACGAAACGAAAATTTCTAGACATTGTACGTAGTACCTGCGGTTCCACTGGCCATGTGTAATAAATAGATCTTTTTTTAATGCAAGTTAGATCAGATTAGAACAATTTAAACTTTAAAAGTAACTAACCTAAACTGCACCTAAAGTCCGCTAAATCTGTAGTACAAATTAAAATAATAATAAACATCTGCATCAAATACAAGCATAAACTTCCTTGCTCTCGTCTTATACATATAATGTACGGGACATTACCGGATACGTATTCGATATCTTATAGAACACTTAGGCAAAGTATAAAATAAATAAAAAATAAATCAGCTTCACGCTCTATCTGCACACTGCAGGGTAGGCAGAGGGAACCTAGTGTTAAGACACTCCGTTCCCCACTTTCTCGCCGAATTCTGGAGGCATTGCGTGTTGCGTGGCAGAACTCAACGCCGCGCTTGTCCTCGACACCAGAGCGAAGAAATGGAAATAGTAATATAAAATAAATAATTTATATTATTTATTTTATACTTTGCGTAAGTGTTCTATAAGATATGTTTTAAGTATAGTGCCGAGGTAATGAATACCGATTTATACAGATCACGTGCTATTTAACATTAACTTAATTCATGTAGTGAATTATTCATTCTTGTATCTAGAGTCATTCTCATATATTATAAGTATATCAATCTAGCTTAAATTAAGTATTTAATCGTGATTTAGACAAATTAAATTTTCTTAAATATATGTTTATCTCTCGTATAACAAAAGAAATGTATAATAAAATTACTATTAGATAAGCTTTATCCGGTATATAACAGGGTAGGCTTCTACTTTCCATCTTCGCGTTTCTATTTCTGCCTGAATTCGAGACGTTGTGTTGAGTAGCAGTAATCAACGCCGTGTTTTGTTTTATTACCAGAACGTGAAAATGAAAATAATTCATTTTCCCGAGTGAGGATCGAAAATGACGCATCGTCAATCGCATTTGTATTTTTTTTTTAAATTAATTGACAGAAAGAACCTGGGAACCTAGAGTTATGATGCGCCATTTACATGAAGAAAAATATTAGTTCCCCACTTTCCGCCGTATTCTCAAGGCATTGCGTGTTGAGTGGCGGAACTAGACACCGCGTTTTAGGATGTAGACAGTCTTAGTCATTAAAAAAATAATATTGTTTTTTAGGTGGCAGCAGTGGCGCCGCGATGATGGGAGCTGTACATGCAGCGAAGACTTTGAAAGCGGGGCAGAAGTGCGTCGTACTACTACCCGACAACATCCGCAACTATATGACCAAGTTCATATCAGACCAATGGATGGAAACTAAAAACTTTATACCTTACCCGAAAAATGAAAAATTGTGGCAAGTTATTTTGTTAACTATTTAGGATATATAAATAAAGAAAATGTATAATTAAACTATTGTGGCGGGATGGACCAGCGCCTGACGTTAAACGTCACGGTTGTGTGTTCGGTTCCCGCTCGGAGGAATTAAATATTTAATATTTTCATGTATCGTTCTAGTAAAGAGACAAAGAGCAGCGTTAATTCCACCTACTAAAAACGCAATGCTTGAATTCGGTAGAGATGGAGTGTCTTAATAGGCGACGGAGTGTTTTATTACTGGGTACCCATGTTCCGTATGCTTAACCTTCTATATGCGAGATACAGTGTGAAGTTAAAATTTTAAAAAGATATTAGTAAAATAAGTAAAATTCAACATGGCTTATAGGAAACAACATGGATTCTGGTGTTAATTCGAGGACATAAATTATCTTTATTTCAATACAGGCGAACAGAGAAGACTGGAGTATTTTAACACTAGGTTCTCTCTGCCTATCGTCTTACATGTAGCATAAAACATTAACATAGCAAAATAATAGTAGAAAAATATTTATACATAGTATCAAGTATGTCTTATTGATTGTGTGTTAATGAAAATTTCTATATTGATTTTAAAACAATATCTAAGATCAATTGTATAGTGTTGATAGTAACGCTTTGCTGACACTAAATCATAGCTTGGCCTTGTCAGACATTTTATGTAGCTGTTTAATCATAATTTCAAAACAAATTTTATAGATCTAATCAACAACCTGTTGTTCCTAAATATATAATATTGTATTAAGAACAATGTAAGCAAGATTTTTTTTTGCTTCGCGTTGTATCCCGTACATAGCAGGATAACGAGATGGAACCTGGGAACCTAGTTTTTAGACACTTACACAGTTTCTATCAAGACACGTCTTTTCCCCATTTTGCGTGCTGAGTGGCAGAAGCAAGATATAGAAAAAAAATATTACCCAAAAATTATATTAGCTATATTATATTTTATACCTTTTGTGCCATGTATGAATATATTAATTTCGTATAATAAATGAATAGTCAAAAACAATATTCGATATACTTAAAAACTATTAACTTGCCCAGATTATATGTAATTAGCAGCATAAATTAAGTAATGTATTTTTAATCTTAAATATTTAATTTATAGCGGTCATTTGCAAAACGCGTACTTAACCTTTCACTTAGAGATAACTCCATTTCATGTTGTAAAATATAATTTATTTACAATAAATCAACGCAAATTCGTTTTATCAACATTCCACTTGACGTCACGATACGTCATCGGACCTTTTGACATAGTTTCTTAATCTTCACCATATTTGACAATCAATATGTGATAAATTTTATTTTTCGTACATACTTATTTTGTAACTATTTTTTTTTATCTATATATTTAAATGTACATGACCGACTGACTGAGGTAAGACGCATGCACAGCCGTAACCGCTGTGCGTAGAAACGTAAAATTTGGACAGATGTTTATTTTCGTAATCTGGACATCCACTAAGAAGGGATTTTGAAAAACTTTAACCCTAAAGGGATGAAATAGGAATTGAAAGTTTGTATGGATTTTTTTTTAAATCGGGTGCCGATTTTTATAAAATTTAAAATTTAGACGCTTAAAAATATTTCGTTGAACACGTGTTTCATGGTTTTTAGAATTCACCTCCTAAAAGTTCAAATAAGAGGTTGAAAGTTTATATGGAAAAGTCTTTAAATCGCCACCGATTTTTATAAAAAAATAAAATCAAACTGTTAAAAATATTTTATTGAAGACGTGTTTTTTTGGTTTTCTTAGAATTCACCCCTAAGGGTGCAAATAAGCAGGCGAAGCTGAGCTCGCCCACTAGTGTATTATAAAAGACATATTTTTAGCACATAACTAAATAATTAGGACCAAAATTAAGCCCAAGTCTTGAGGCTTTTCGTATTGAGTGGTGAAACTTAACGCCATGCCACGCACGAACCCACAACCGTCGCCTCTACAGTCACACGCTTGCGTTACAATTTTGAATTTATATTATAAATATAATCTAAAATATATTTTACATCTAGGTGGTGGAACAAACCTCTTACTGAAAACGAACATCTCATTCAGAGAACACCGAGCTTATCTAAAAACAGTTCCACATTAGAAGCCGTCGCCGCACTGCGCTCCAGCAGAGCTCGACTCGTCAGCATTGTAGATGAACAAGGGTGAGTTACGCAAATAATTTATTACCGATATATTTATAAATTCCTTTATTTACAAAACCAATAATAGTATATATGACATTTTAGACATTTAAGGAGAAAAGCAAAAAAACATTAAGGATAAATATCGGTTTCGTTTATATATTTTATAAAAATATTTTAGACAGCCGACGAGTTCTTTTTTTTTCGAGTTTTCTTGACCAATACAATTATTACTAATTGACATTATTTTTGTCAAAATAAAATAAAAAAAATTAACTTAAGATATAATTTTGTCTTGTGTTATTATTTACTGTATATCTCTATGAATAATATTATACCCCCGACTACCGGTAGAAATAATTTATTCTTATCTGTGATAACTTTAAGAAACGTTTATAGGTTCTGTATTTATAAACCGCTCTCAACTCTGAGATCGATCTTATGAATAATCATGAGAATGTCGTTTTCATTCATGTGTAAATGTTATATATCTTAATGTCGCTCTTAAGAGCAATCTCAGAACTCAGAGCGATTTGAAACTAGGGCCCTATATCTAAAAGACCTATCATTAAAAGGATTAAAATAATATCTTAGAAGTACTTAGGTGGTACATATTTTTTTGTATTTGATTTGGTCTGCTATAAGATATTTCAGCAATAACATAATAGACGGAGAGTAACTTAGTGATTCCCGCCCAAAAAACTGCTTGTTAAATGGACGAACTCGATTTTTATATGAACACGAAATAACACATCCACAACCATATTGTGTTAAAGTTTCATTTTTCTCATACATATTATGTTTAGGATAAATTTCTAAACGTTTTTAATATGTAAAAATGACAATTTTGACTATTACATTAATCGACAACATGTTTTCTTTATTATTTTCAAAATTTTCTATGATCCCAATTAATTTATCTGGTTTCTTTTAATAAAATATTTTATACTGAAAATATCGTACAATGTTTTCTGTCATATACACGAGACATTGAAAATATTTCTCTATTATTTCATCTAAATCAAGCCATCATTAGAAATCACTTTTAAAAATCACTAACTAATGTTCTTTTTACTTCTTCTTTTATTTCTGTATACATATATAATTATTATATTTTTAATTAATGCGATGGAAGCTACCGAGGGTGAAAATTTAGTGAGTTGACCACAAATTCTATATTGAGAATGAAATGAAAGTCGTTGTGGTGCAGCAGTAACACATCTTGACTGTCAGACAGCAGTACTGCACTGCTTTTATATTACGCTGCGATTGTCAGTTCGATTCCTATTCGGGGAATTAATGATTTTTTTTATCTTCGCACTGGTAACTAGGCAAAGCGCGGCGTTATGTTTCGTCATATACATACACTCGTAAAGTATTAAAAATATATATTTTATTTTCTTTAATTTCAGATCAATAGTAGGAGTATTCACATCTGATAACACACGAAAAAGATTGGCCAATTTGTCCAGCTCTATCGATGAGAATCTTGAAAGCTATATTGTGAAGAAGTTTTCTAAATTGGATCTTTTAAATAAACCTACTTTAGGGGCGTTGTCTCGTACTCTCGATATTGCACCGTACGTCGTTGTCGTGAGGACTGGTATGTAATTTTTTATTTTAATTACTATTATGTATATTAAGAAAAAAAAAAGGATAAATTGTATCTATAGTTTGAAAAGAATATTATTTATTTTTTGATGAATGATGAACCATTTTTTTTCCTATTTTTTCTATAATTTCTAATATAAACATAGATATTGTAAAGAGTCGTGGCGCAGCGGCACGAGGTGTGACTGTAAAACCGACTGGTTGTGGGTTCGATCCCCACTAGAGGAGATGAAATATTTACTTAAATTTATATTTCCATTTCTTCGCTCTGGTGTCGAGGTTAAGCGCGGCGTTGAGTTCTGCCACTCAACACGCAATGCCTCCAGAATTTGGCAGAAAGTGGGGAACGGAGTGTCTTAACACTAGGTTCCCTCTGCCTACCCTGCTGTGTGCGGGATACAGCGTGAAGCTAATTTAATTTAATTTTTAATATTGTAGAGAAACATCTAATTTCCACTATTCATCTACATATTTATCTCTTCCATGTGTTGAGTGGCTGATGCCAATGTATATCTTTTACTTTCGACACTTTCCGCCTTATTTTCGAAACATTGGGTGTTTAGTGGCGAAAAAATAAATAAATAATGTTGCTAAATATTAACAAAAATTGTTTTCTTATTTCCAGATACTTCAATTAATGTTGTAAGCCCTCTTGGTATCATCACATCAGAAGATCTATTAATATATGTCACAAGCAGAAACAACCAGCTAAATGGGGGGTACTAACAGTTTTAAAACCGAAGGGGTCTACTTATATAATGAATACATTTATTGATTACGCTCAAATATTAACACAAATTAGAATAGGACTAAATATATCATGAAATATATAAAATGTTATAGGTTAGCCATTATTATATATCATGGGTTGAATAGAAAAGTGGCATAATTAGAAAAAACTGTTTTTACATATTTTTTTTTATCTTTATCAATTTTGGATAATTTCTAATAGTTTAATATGAATATTATATGAGTGCTTATATAATTTTAAATTTTTATATAAACTTTAAGAAAGTATAACTATTTTGAGAAGTATCAATTTTCTCTAAAAATGGGGTTGTGTTGTGTACTTAATGTCGACGTGTAAAAAACAGTGACTTTTTTGTATAGTCCATATTATGATAAATATTACAAAAGTCAGAAACGACAATTATGTCATCCAGTGGATTCAGCTAGACATTCTATAAAGTGTATTTATATTTAATTAATATAAAAGAATATTAACAGTGGAATTGTTTTAACTTAATAATCTTGATTTTCAATTATATTTGATTGTGCCACTACTATTTAACACACGATATTATATTTTATTTATAAATTAGTTGGTTCTATTAATCAAAGGAAAACTTTATGCATTAATAAGTATAGTGATTTTATGTACTTAAGAAACCAGATATTGTTAAACCATATATACAATCTAAAGAAAGCATTTATATTATCTCCATCCCATTCCATGGTGCATTAAAGCAATGTAATTTTAACTAAATATAAAATTTGGTACATATATTGTATATTTTATAACTTTTGACCATAAATAATATTTAATAAATATAAATATTAAAAACAAATGTTATTTTATTTACTTTATTCATTTTTCTTTAATGAAATTGCCTAGGTCAATTATCATATCATTGATTTTTCACTTTAAATTATATGTTTTATCATAGTAGTCTGAGACTCTGAATTCAAGGAAGATTGTTTTGGCTTCAATCCATTTTTCAGCTCTGGTAGACAATGTGTGGTGTTGTCCTGTGGCTCAACATTAATATTTTGTTCCGGTCGGAACATGGTTCCGGAACATAAAACTAGATGACTGTTCCGGAACACTTGTTTTGTTGAAAATAATAAATTAAATATCTTTAGTTGGCCTGATTTAATTAAAAAGTATTGTTTTCAGAGCAAACTACCAGGATCAAAATTTAAAACAAAGTAGTAGTATAGCAGCTTGCTCTCAAAAAGTGATCAAGATTCAGTGTTATTACTAAATTCAACATTTTAACAAAATATATTCGAGTTTCTATTGTTTCTATCATATTTTAGAAATTCCTAATATCTTCATCTTAGGGGCCGTTCAAGTATAACGTAAGCAGTGTTTTTGCAATTATTGCCCTCCCCCCCCCTCCCCTATGTCATCAAAAATAAGCAATCCTCTTACAAATATTTCATTGAAAACGTCAAAAATAAGCAAACCCAAGACCCCCCCGCCCCCCTACAGTGCTTACGTAATACTTGAACGGCCCCTTAATTGGATTTTTTAGTTCCATAATTTCTAATGAATATTTTTTACTTGCTTTTACCTGCGACTCCATCCATATAGTCCAATGGAAATAAATGAGAATTGTGTATAACACATTCTGATATGATGGATGGTTTCGACTGCAGGTACAGTGGCTCACATCGAAACTTTTAACCTAAAGTATTAGGTGTAGCTTACAAAAGCCGTCCTCGATAAATGGATTGGAAAGATTTTTGTCAATCCAAGCTAGTAGCTTCTGAGATTAACGCATTTTGTTATATTACTTTAGTTATTTGGTACTTAGATATTATAAGTAGTTAAGTAAGAACATGCCTCAATTTTGTCAATACTCAAAAATTGGTTTGAAAGATGGGCAACAAAGTGTTGCTTAAGGGTTTCGTTTTTAACTTTTGAGGTACCTAAAAATGGATCAGGCGGAATTAGAACATGTTCCAAAACTGGAATAGAATAGCTGAAACATGTTCCTCATTTTTGCTGGAACATAACTTTGAAACTAAACATACAATATCTCGAATTTCATTCAATTTGTTCAGGTGGAATGTGCGGAAGTGTCTTAACACCAAGAAACATATACTTAACACTATACTCTCTTACACGAAACTTGATGTAAACAAATGGTACTTAATTATTGAATGTATGACAATTGTAAGCATAATTGAACATTTTAAATTAATTAAAATAACTAAAATTTCAAAAGCCTAGTCCTAAAATGAAAGAATTACACATTTATTACACACTTTATTTAATTACACAAAAACTAAGTAACCTAATTTGGAGAAGGCGGTGGAGAACTCTGTTTGGCATTGGCAGCCAAAATTGCTCCAGGTGCAGGATAAGGTCTCATCTGATATAAAGACCCTGATGCGGTAGAATCTACTCCAGTTTTAGCATGAGCATCCAAACCTGCTGTCCAGTTACCTCTAGGAATATCTGAGTATGAAGCTGGATCCATTGGATCTAAATCATTATCCTTCAATCGGTGCTTCCTTTTGTCTCTATGATGCACCATTTCTCTCTCTCTATCCCGGCGGTCATGACGTTTTTCCCTGTGAGGTTGCTGAGGTACTTCTTGATCTGAGGCATCACTGCTATCATCGCTTTCATCTCCTTCACGTAACAATTTCTCTTCACGAAGATGCGCAGCACATTCACTGGGCGTAGCTCGTGGATGCGAAGGTGGCAGCCATGAAACAAGATTGTTGTGAACATTCCAAAAATAATATTGCCCAGTACCTTCGTCGTACACTTCTTCCCAACCAGGAGGTAATGGCCACAATTCTAATACTTTTCGTTTATTTTCTAAATATTTTTCATCTGGAGTAACTTTTCCTTGTTTCCATGTTTTGACACAGTACTTGGAACACTCATGGTAAATGTTACTTTTATTTGGGCATCCTTTGTGTCCTTTTATCGGATCAACATTGACACCTTCTATACCTTCCCAAAAATGTTCTATCGTGCCAATTTCATCAGGTTTGTTGTCGTAATCTTCTGCAATGATTTCTTCATTTACTTGAGCTATTGAAGTGTCATTTACTACATCAGCATTTGGTTTCAATATGCCTCGTTTGGCTAAGCGAGCCGCTAATGCAGGGGGCAACGGCATCTCGATTAATTGGTAAACAAATTTCTTGAGGTTAAACGTATTTAACGTCACGTTACTTATACATTAATTTGTAATATTTATATTTTATTGACAAAATAAATGTCAAATTTTATGGTAATGTCAAAAGCAGAGATAATACATATAAAAAGATAATGATCCATCCACATAAATAACTCCGATTAGTTACTAATGTGGATGGATGCTAAAATAAAATTTTATGCTATTAAAGTCACTTTGCTGTATTTAAATACCGGATATGAAATTGGATCGACACAAAAAATCAATTCAATGAAATCGACACGACATAAACAATATAACACTATATTCGACATAAGCTACCGGTAACCTATTATAATTTATTAAAAATCTATCTTTATATTTCCGAATTACATCTCTTCTCTCTCTTGGCTATATACCCAAACAAACGTATCAGTAAATAAAAACATTTATTGATATCTTATAATATTGGTCTGTTATACATATTAACAAAATATGTACAACAGACCATCTTTGGTATGTGTTGTTTGTCACAGACTTGTATATGTTCCTTAGTCACAGACTATCAATAATCTCTGTACGTCAACGTCAAATCAAATCATTTTTTTTAAAACGTGTGTTTACCAGGTGAATTCTAATTTGGTTTTATAAGCGTCAAAACGTGTGTTTACCAGATGAATTTAAATTTGGTATTATAAGTGTTAATATGTTTTATTTAATCGGATTAGGATTGGGCGATGCTAAAGACATAACAGTAAAAGGCTTAGAAATTGTAAAGAAATGTGACAAAGTTTTCTTAGAAGGTTACACTTCCATATTGACTGTTGGGAAAGATGTATTGGTGAGATTAGAGATGTACATATATTTTTAGAATTAGTTAGTATTTAGAAAAAAATAAAGGCTATTATAAATCCAAACCATATCACTAAATGAACGATAAAGATGCATAATAAAGAAAAAATGGCAAGTTACTTACCATCACATATCACATTATTCTTAAACAATTTATCTTTATATCCTCTGCTATTTCTCAGGAAAACTTTTACGGACGTCCCTTGATTATAGCTGATCGAGAAATTTGTGAAAGTAACATAGACAATATATTAAAAGAAGCAACAGAAAAAGACATTGCACTTTTAGTTGTAGGTGACCCTTTGGGTGCTACAACTCATACTGATATGTTACTAAGAGCAAAAGAATTTGGAGTTAAAACACAGGTAGTATCACATAATATATAAAATTGTATGCAAATTTTAAAATACAACAATTTTTAAATAAAAAATATTTATTCCAAGTAAAAGACTGCTAAAAATTGAAATAATATTAAAATATTTGTTTTATATTTATTCTTAACTTAACTTAATGTTTTATAAAATAAATAATTTTAGATTGTGCATAATGCCTCAATAATGAATGCGGTAAGTTGCTGTGGATTACAATTATACAATTTTGGAGAAACTATTTCAATACCTTATTGGACAGATAATTGGAAACCAGACAGCTTTTATGAAAAAATCATTAGTAATTGCTCAAGAAACTTACACACTTTGTGTCTCTTAGGTATGTTTTATAATAATTAATTACTGTAATTATTAATGTTCATATAATTTATAAAGCTTGTTTGTCTCATTACTTATCAATTCAATATTATACTTATTTTCAGATATCAAAGTTAAAGAACCAACTGAGGAATCTTTGACAAAAAAAGTTCGCCAATATATGGATCCCAAATTTATGTCAGTAAAAGAAGCAGCACACCAATTAATTCAAATAATTGAAAATAAACCAGGTTCAGGTGTGTTAAGAAATAACATCAAAATTTTGATTAAGAAGAGTGGTATAGATTATACATAATAAAACAACTGCTTCACACTGTATCCCGCACACAGCATGGTAGGCAGAGGGAACTCTGTGTTAAGATACCTTGTTCCCCACTTTCCGCCGAATTCTGGAGGCATTGTGTGCTGAGTGGTGGAACTCATCATCGCACTTTGCCTCCACACCAGAGCAAAGAAATATAAATATAAATTTAAACGGTGACTTTTTGCCAACCCACAACTTTTTGCATTTGCTGTCACACTTTGTGCCCCTGCACTACTACTGGCTTTAATCAGTTACAGTATTTACTTATTCATGCTATAATATGACACTAAAAACATGTTTGTATCTGTCATTGATGTTATGATGTTTTGAAGGTCAACTTAAACACCTGCCCAGAAATGTATTTTAGGTGCCATAGGGTCACGACAAAAGTTGAGGGAGGGCACCGCCACCCACAACGCACAGCTTTCCCACAAAATTACTATCTCAAAAACATAAAAGTACAGTTGTGCTCAACAGTTTTAGAAATTTATTGTTAACTGTTAGATATGTAGTTTTCAATACTATTAATATTCTTATTTGTTATTTGGGTTGTTTTGTCATTGTCATCAATATAACAACACTATTAGAAAAAAAACTTTTACGTCGAACGTCGAAAAAACAACCGACGTCTTGAGCTTTTTTTCGAAATTTAGGCTTAGCTTAGCCTTTTCATCTTATACCTCACTTGAAATAAGCAACTTTAATACCAAATTAAGGCTATTATTTTTTAGAATATAACCACAAATGTATAGTTTTCAGTTTTTTTTTCTGAACAAGTACTACATCTGTAGATGC
This sequence comes from Heliconius erato x Heliconius himera, assembly GCA_013421005.1. Lineage (NCBI taxonomy): Eukaryota > Metazoa > Arthropoda > Insecta > Lepidoptera > Nymphalidae > Heliconius > Heliconius erato x Heliconius himera. The sequence continues at coordinate 2,062 of JAATLQ010003355.1, read as the reverse complement.
TAGCTGCCAAATTTTATAATTCTAGGTCAACCAGAAGGACCCTATGAATATTGATAGTGTCAAAATAAGCGTTTTTTGCGATATAAACGGCCATATCTTTGTTCTAAGTAAATATATAATAGAAATACGTTTTTTATCAGGAAATCACGCGGCCGTAGATTTGAGTATATGGTTTGAATTTCAACTCGATATCTCCAAGCGTTCCAGAGATAAATGATCTTGACAGACAGACAGTCCGACGTACATTAAAGTGATCTTATAAGGGTTCCTTTTTCCTTAAAAAGGTACGGAACCCTAAAAATATCGATTCACTCATGCATATCTTGATTTTGTTGCTTCTTAATTTACACATCTATGATTACAATTACAACTGTACTACTAAAAACCACACACACACAGCATGGAAGACAAATGGAACCCAGTATTATAAATTACGTTAACCAATCTTCGCCAAATTCCGTAGGCGTTGCGAGTTGAGTGGCGGGACTCAATGCATTTCGGCAGAATAACACTTCAGACAAACCTTGCGGCGTTGAGTTCGTCACCCAACATGTCTTGAACTTAGTGGAAAGCTAATAAAGGGATGTCTTGAAACAAATTTCTCTTTGCCCATCTGCTAAAAGTGCCAATGGTAACTGGCGGCACCTAAATGGAAGTAACATGGCACAGTCACACCCTTGTGCCCCTGCGCCACCACGGCCTCAAATGAGATATTCCATAACTTTAAAATATGTTAACACAAATAAACTAGATTTTCTCGATATTTAGATTTTGGTACTTATTTACGTACACCTTAGTGTGAAATTACCAACATTTTTATACTATTTAAGTGCTAAAGAGTGAAAAAATATTTAATAATTTCACATTAGTATCGATATTGTACTGTTAATAATCGGTCTCGTAGTTTCGGAGCCTATTCAATTCAACCAAAGAAACCAAAAATCTAAGCTGTTGTCTTTATAATTTTAGTGTAGATATCGATGCACCTTTCCACCATCCCCGCAGAATCACTACTACGGTGCACGAGGCCACCCACGCCTTAGTTTATTATTACATTGATTTTCTTTAGATTGACATTTTTAAATTCGTTAGATATATGTTTTTATGGAATGTCCGATTTGAATACATAATTAAAAAAATATTTTACAGGTATTGAAATTATTTTTCTTTTTTAATGCAGAGGTATGAATAATATGATCTGATTATTGTCGGTATCAATTTTTAAAATGTAAAAAAGTGATTATATTAGCATAACTACAGTAGTTGGCCTTTTTTATAGATATTGATGCGTTCAATAATAGATACTTTTACTTTTTTTCCCGCAGCGCACACGATAATATATTTTTCATGACTATTTTTTTCACATCTCTCAAGATTTCATTATTAATTTTTATTAGGGATCCCAATTTTTCTTTGAAAATCTAATATGGCCCATGTAACTCAGGAAAGATGCAACTTCTAATGATGAAAAAAAAATTAAATTGGTCCGTTAGATTTTGTGTGAAAACAATACATTCATTCATACATACAAAAACACAAATGATTCCTTTACAATATTAGTGTAGATTTACTTTAAAGGTTTTAAAACAAGATGTGTTAGATATAGTGCACCACATTTATCTACAAATTGGAATCACTATTATCTAAAGATTTGCGATTGATGTTATTGCTCTTAGGGGCCGTTCAAGTATTACGTAAGCAGTTTTTTTTGCAATTATTGACCCCCCCTCCCATATGTCATCAAAAATAAGTAATCCTCTGGCTCTTAAAAATATTTCATTGGACACGTCAAAAATAAGCAAACCCAAGACCCGCCGCCCCCCTACAGTGCTTACGTAATACTTGAACGGCACTCGGTAGAGGGACAATACCACCACCTGAACTTCAACCAGCTAACACCCCACGCGAACACGCAATTAATGCGTACATCGAGTTCCTGGCTATCACAAAGGCGACCCGAAACGCTAACCTAGCCACCTGCAATAAGATCATGCAGACCTACCAGAGAGGCAACACAAAGCTGCTGGAGGTGGAACTCGAAGAAGCCGATGCGGCGGTATAC
>JAATLQ010003337.1:0-17029 GCA_013421005.1 Heliconius erato x Heliconius himera | reverse complement strand
AAATGTCCAAGTTTTAGTGCCCGATCTAGAGATACCTTTTATATTTCTGCTCGAAAAACTAATTATGCCAAAAATTGTTTTTTACTAAGGTCTTGTAGGGCATACAATAACTATTTTAGCGATATAGATATATTTCACAATAATATTAAGCAATTTTCACGCAGAATTATTGACAAAATACACCTGAAATGAAAATCTTAACCTTTTCTTTTGTACAATTTAAAATATATATTGATATTAGTCCAGTAAATTAAACTTAACCTTTAAAAGCAACTTGTTAATCTTCTTTATATAATATTTATATGTACTTTTTTGTAATTTTTTTTGTATGTATAAAGTTCTTTTTTTTTTTGTATTCACTCCATGTTTGATGCATAAGTAGAAACTTTATTGGCTAATGTAATGTAGATATGTATTAGCTTTAAGTATTGTAAGTGCTGTTTGTTTCCCAATATAAAATAAATAAATAAAAAAAAAAAATAAATCATTTGAACTTACTACTTTATAAGCTTTTTATATAATACAAATTAAATTGGTGAAAGATAAATTATATTATGTACTAAATATTCAAGGAAACGCACGTTCTAATTGTGAGCTTCTAATAATACACCATGATGGCGCAGTGGTAGTATATAACTGTAAATGCGGCGGTTGCGAATAAATGAAATGAAATGAAGGGATCAATATTAAGTATATTTTCATTTAAGCGCTCTGGTAACAAGGCAAAAAGCGACGTTGAATTACGTAATTCAGAGGAAAATAGGGAACGGAGTGTCTAAGCACTAGGTTCCCTCTGTCTATCCTGCTATATCAACAAGGCTACAAAATATCCTTTCCACAACTTTACTTCGTCCTCCTTCAACATGAAAAAGTGTCAAGTCTGAAATTGTATATTTAAGGCATAATATTAATGGGAACACTCGAGGAGATATTTCCATTTCCATTTCTTCGCCTTGGTGTCGAGGTTAAGCGCGGCGTTGAGTTCTGCCACTCAACACGCAATGCCTCCAGAATTCGGCAGAAAGTGGGGAACGCAGTGTCTTAACACTAACCTAGTGTTACCCTGCTGCGTGCGGGATACAGCGTGAAGCTGATTTGATTTGATATTAATTGGTTGCTGTTCCTTTAAAAAAAATATTTAATATCTTTTTTACAGATTCAATAGCAGACTCCATAGAATCAGTAGCGGAAGACGAGGAGCAGTTAGCGGACCAACTGAAAGAGTACCTGTTCTACGCTGAAGCGCTGCAACATTTGTGCGCAAACCACGAAGCTTTGCAATGGGCGCTGGAGACAGCGCATGAAGCGCTTAATAGCCGGTACTTTGTTTTTTTGTGAATGGTATTACTGTTAAAGTTAATTGACAGTTGTGATATTATTATTATATTATTAATTATTAATTTATTATATTATTAATTTAAAAAAACAGTTGTAAATTAAAGGCCTAAAATAAGCAGTAAAATAGTCAATTGATGATATTGATGATAATAAAGAAGGATAATAAGGCCCAAGGTCGAAATTTTTAGGCCTTATTAACAGCCAACTACGTTGTCAAGATAATTTAAAAATAGAATTATTTGACCAAATTTATACTATTTTGTACAACGCAGGTCTTTAAAATATTAAGTAATAGAAAATTAAACAGCAAAATAATACAAAAAAAGTGTGAAATTTACAAAATATTTACGTTTAGTTCGACTGTTATAATATAAAACGAGACGTGCGTTCGCCGGCCACGATGAATAACGCTGCACTGGTGGCAGCACGCAGGCGAGCAAGTCGTGACAGGTTTGAGGGGTCATCTGGGATGGTTAGCTAAGCTATGACTGTGACTTTGGTTGGCAGGGACCATTTTAAGTTGTGTTTCTGTTACCTAGGCCTTATTACCCGATAGGCCTTATTGGGCGCACCTACCTTATTGCGTGTCGAGGGGCAGAAATCAACGCCGCGCTTTTGTCTCGGTCTCAGAACGATGAAATTAAAAATAGTAAATATCTGATTTCCTTGAGTGGGTATCGAACCCATAACCTGTCGCGTTTGCAGTCTTAGCTTGTGCCCCTGCGCCACGACTATAATATAATTATAAATAATATTTTTGAAGTTAAATGTGAATGTCAAATTCGTTAGTGTGGGAAATTAGTTGAGCTATCGATTTTAAGGAGAATATTACTGTTAATAATCAAATAGCCTTTTCTGAGGATAATTTTTTTAATTTTAATTTTGATTCTGATATCAAGTACGAAAAAATTTTAGTTTGGTTCAGACTAAAAGTATAAAACATGTTTACAGAGATGTGTAAATATATTTTGTTTCAAATAACTACTTTCTTACGAATTTACCAAATTAGTTAGTCATTTTACATTAATATATCAACCAAGTAAAGTAACTCAAAATACATAAATTACAGGATAGCAGAAAGAAATCGTGCTGCAGCTGGAAAATCGGGTATCATGTCGAGAATATTCGGCACTACTGACCCAGATATAGTAAGAGACCAAAGCACTCGTCTATTAGACTCCAAAATACAAGCGGACAAAGAAGCCATTGAGAAAGCTAGAAGTGATTTGGAGTAAGTATTCAAAAATAAATAAATCAGCTTAACGCTGTATCTCGCTCACAGCACGGTAGGCAAAGGGAACCTAGTGTTAAGACTCTCTTTTCCCCACTTTCCGCCGAATTTTTCGAAGTATTGCATGTTGAATGGCGGAACTCAATGCCGGGCTTTTGCTTTAGTGCCAGAGCGAAGAAATATTTTTTTAATAAATAATGATTTATTCCCTAGAGTGGCGATCGAACCCACAACAATCGCGTTACAGTCACACCTTTGTGCCCCTGCGCCACGATAGTGCGACAGGGCAAAGCTATAGTTAAAAGCTATTTAAATATTTTATTTATTTTTCTTCCAGAGACTTCACAAAAAAGGCTACGGTTGAAATAGAGCAGTTTCAAAAGCAAAAAGACAAAGATCTACACGAGTCTCTCGTAGCATTTATCACTTTGCAAGTTAAAGCTGCGAAAAAGGTTTTTTTAAATATTTCTTATTATTATTATTATTCTTTTTTGTAGCTCCATCTACATAGCAAGGTTGGCAGAGGAAACCTGGGAACATAGTGTTAAGTTTGCTCCCCATTAAGTCACTGCCGTTTCCGACTTACCGCCGAAATCTTAAGGTATAGCGTGTTAACTGACGGAACTAAACGCCGCGCATTACCTCGTTACCAGATTGAAAAAATGAAAATGAAAATGGGGATCGAACCCACAACCGTCGCGTTTACATTGTCACTTTTTGCCTCTGCATCACTTTGTAAATACAAAAGTATTTTCACTTCACACTGGTGTCGATGCAAAGCGCGGCGTCGAATTCTGCCGCTCAACACGCTTTGAATCCAGAATTCGCCTACCCAGCGACATGCGGGATAAAACGTGTGGTAAAGTCACGTTGCCAGCCATGGTAACACGCATGGGCAGACTCGACCGGATCAGTGAAACTTTATGCCACTGCGTTCCGCATCAGGTAATGCCGGGCTCCGGCGCCCAACCCACCTTAAAGGCCGGCAACGCACCTGTAGCTCCTCTGGTGTTGCACGGGGCCGAGGGCGGCGGTAATCACTTACCATCAGGTGACCCGAACGCTCGTTTGCCTTGTCCTTTTCCATAAAAAAAACGTGAGGCAGAGAAACTGTCTCTTTAACCAAATGTTTTTTTTTTCAGAATCTTCAAGCGTGGACGCAAATAAAAGAGTGTATTCAAAACATGCCATAGGCGAAGACCAAAATTATTATAATAATATACCTATTAATAATATTAATATACAGTTTTATATCACTTAATAGTTACGTGAGTGTTTACACTTTTGTTAATATATTATATTATTATCGATCTCCATTATTGTTAGTATTGATAACTTGTAACATATTATTGTTATTTTCCATATATTTATTTATTTTATTTTTTATGTTTATAAGATTAAAACTGTATCCCGCATATACCAGGGTAGGCAGATGGAACCTGTTAACTTAGTGTTACGATACTCCATTCTAAACATTTCGCTGAACTCTTGAGGCATTGCATTTTGAGTGGCGGAACTTAACGACGCACTTTGCATCATTACCAAAACGAGGTAATGAAAATATTTCATTCGCTCATGTAGAATTCGAACCCTCAACCGTCGGGCTTGCAATTGCACGCTTGTCCCTCTAAACCACTACGGACTCCATTGTTTTGATACATTTCAAAGTGTGTGATGGAATGTGATGGTTTTAAGTTTGAATCATTTGAGGGGAATTTTCAAATAAAATGTATATTATGGCAGTTTTATCGGTGGTCGTTTAGAATGGTTCCGCCAACTAAAGCGCATTTGTCTTAAAATAAGTGCAAATTAAATAAATATATACTGTATGATGTCAATCTTATTACAAATGTGAAATTTTGTTAAAATGTATGTTTGTTTTACGAAATTAGATAAAACTTTGTAGTAGCATATTAGTCCGCATTTTGATTTTCTTTGGCATGTTGATTGGTGTTAGTAAATAAAACTTAAAGTATGTGATATATATTTATTTATAAAATGAATTGAATTTGAAGCTATAATCAACCATTGTCAGATACACTCAAAACGTGTGGAGTTAATTTTTTTACATTAAAATTACATTTTGTCATAAAAATTACTACTAATATATACATATAAATACATTGAAATTTTTACCATTGTACCAAAGTTTTTATTTTCTTATTTTTGAGAGTAAATATTTATATTAGTTATCAATATTAATAGTAATTATGTTAAGATTTATTATTAAAAAACCAAAACCTATTTTCGCTTGTGTAGTTTCGAAGACGTAATACTTGCTTTACCGCACAGATGGCGCTAGTTTATGTATCAAATGTATTTATATATATTTTTTTAATTCAGAAGAAACGTGAAGTTAAGTCATAAAATTTCCCGTTGAGACACTTCCGTTTTCCACTTTTCTCTAAATTGAGCAGTCATTGTGTTTTGTTCAAGTGGCGGAACTTAACTACGCTCTTAGCCTCGTTACTAGAGTGAGAAAATGTATATATATTAAATATTTCATTCCCCGAGTGGTAGTTGATATCAATAATTTTGTTAAATATTTCGGCATATTATGTGGATGACTAATAGTAATTGTAATTTTATTTCAAATTATAATAATTACTACTACTACTGTTTTTTTTTTTCAAAAATGATACTATAGTAAGCTAAATATGTTTACTTTTACAATCTTATACAATTTAGTAAATATAGCGTGTTTTGAACCTAGATCCTTATATGTGACGAACCTATACATTTTCTCATACCACTTACAAAATGTTGTATGGTTATAATAATTTTTGCTATTGACAAATAGATTCATTTCACTCAAAGAATTTTTTTTACAATTCAAATAAAAAATATATATTTTTTTAAAATTAGATATCACATTTTTCAATCTTAAGTAGTTTCCATGAGATTATTTAATTTTGGAATGAGATATTATCTTACAGATAAAAAAAAAGTATCTGTTTTATATTTGAATATTAGCGCCATTCATAATTTATTAATTATTCGCGATTCACACTACTTAGTACTGTACAGTTTCAAAATGTAAATTTTTATATCATAAAATTATTTAAATATATATGGAATTGTTTTATTTCTTAACCTTTTTCGCCAAAATACATATATTAAATACCTTAGACTACTTCTTTACCTTCAAACCTTTATCCAAATCAAATCAAATCAGCTTCACGCTGTATCCTGCACACAGCAGGGTAGGCAGAGGGAACCTAGTGTTTTGACACTCCGTTCCCCACTTTCTGCCGTATTCTGGAGGCATTGCGTGTTGAGTGGCAGAAATCACCGCCGCGCTTTGCCTCAACACCAGAGCGAAGAAATGGAAATATAAATTTAAATGAATATTTCATCTCCTCGAGTGGGGATCGAACCCACGACCAGTCGTTTTTACAATCACACATTATGCCGCTGCGCCACGACTGGCCTCAATCATCACATGATCATCAATAATTTGTTTTTCTTTACTTTACCACGGTATTCCGTGTCTTTGTAAAGAAATATATTCTTATAATTTGGAGACTGATTTGGCTCAATGATATATTTATTTCCAAATTTTTTTTCAACATTTCTTACCAAAAAAGATAGATAGGACAAATATTCTGTACCATTATATATAGTCTGTCTTTATTTCTGCGAAAACAGTCTTATTTATTTTAGTAACAATTGACGGAGTTGATCATTTTAAATGTAATTTATTAAAGTTTATCGATTGTAGGTATATTATTGTTTAAATAATTCAAGAATAAAGTAAAGCAGAGGCTTTAATTAACTTAGATAAAATAATTAAATTAATATTTTTTATTTCTACAATTTACAAGAAATTGTCAGATTACGATCTTTTGTAGAGGACGATGTGCATTCTTATTGTACGGTAAAGTGAGGGCGGCAAAAACTAAAAAGCGAATACGTAAAAAATATATATGAATATGCCACTGATTTATTTTAAAAATGTAATTTTATCAGTTGGGATATTTTTTATAAAAATCTGTTATTTAAACCACAAACTGGTTACTAGGTTCATATAACTGAATGTTGTTTACTATATTTATTCATATCAATTTAATTTTTTAATGAATAGAACTATAAAGCTTTTGTGTCCTAAGCTTTTTACTTAGCATGTTGTCATTGTCACACGCTATAATTTACTGTTTTCTATTGATTTCTTAATGTCATATATCGGAAACTGGTGGTATAAAGGTAACAAATTAAAACTATTATTGCATATACTTATTAAAAAAAAATCATACATTAATTATAAATTGAGGCCAATCGTGGCGCAGGGGCCTAGAGTGTGACTGTAAAATCGACTGGTTGTGGGTTTGATCCCCACTCGAGGAGATAAAATATTTACTTACATTTATATATTCATTTCTTCGCTCTGGTGTCGAGGCAAAACGCGGCGTTGAGTTCCGGCATTCAACACGCAATGCCTCCCAGAATTCGACGGAAAGTGGGGAACGGTGTGTCTTAACACTACGTTCCCTCTGCCTACCCTGCTGTGTGCGGGATACAGGGGGAAGCTGAAAAATAATAATTATATAATAACTTTAAAATATTATATTGGAATTGTCAATTATTTTTTGTCACAAAATGCCTTATTGTGACTTAAGTATTTATAAAAGATAAAGTCGCGGACTTTATTTTAGAACTTTAATGATATTTTTTTTGAAGTACAAAGTACTTATATATATTTAACTATTTCTGCAGCGTACGCGGCTATATTAATACGCTAGCGTTCTTAATTATTGTTATTTCGTACTTTGTACTAACTAAGAATTATATACCCTAAAGCACTCCTGAAGAATGTAGCTTTCATAGAAAACAAAAAAAAAATCCAACCAGTAGTTTCAGAGATCTTAGCATTTAAATAAACAAACAAACCCTTCCGCTTTATTATATTAGTATAGATAAAAAAAAAGTTTAATTGTCCATACGATCAGGCTTTACAACCCCTGCAACATGAATAATTTGTTCATGATGTCGACTATGAATCGATAGGAAGTAGGTCATTTCTAATAGACACCAGTCATAATAATACACGTATGTATACGTGTTACTATCTTTTTAGTCAAATAAATTAAAAAAAAATATATTAAAAAGATATTTCTATAGCTTTTAATTTATTATAGAATTTATCAATTATAGAATTTAATACTAAGATAAAATCTTATATTATATAATATTCTTTGACATAATTATTAGAAATAAAGATTTTTTTCAAGCAAAAACATGAAACACCAGCAAGTGAATGTGGATTACTGGGCGATGGCCAAAACGATGTTTACGTACGGCGCACTGACAGCCCTGTGTTGGATTATGTTACGGCTGTTTCACGCCGTGTTTACATTGCCACGAAAATTGAGGTCGCAGCAAGAGAACGTTCAGAAAACCTTGCAGGAGCTTCAGGTATTTATATATTTTTCATCAATATTTTTTTTCCCGACTGCAAAGGGAGGGTTACGTTTTTCGCTCGTATTGTATGTGTATATATGTGTAATATTTTTTATTACGTCATATCTCCAGAACTGCTGAACGGTTTTACATAATTGAAGTATCGGTAACGGTTGGGCTGCTAAGATAAGTGTAAATTTGTTTTTGCAGCCCAAATATTCTTAGGTAGGTGACGTTAACAAAGCAAACATAGCGACCGTACAACACCATTGTGCTTAGTAAAAAAATGTCGAATACTACTATATGGGTATCGAATTACAGAGCTAAACACAAGGATTTCAAAAAAGGTACTTGATAATACTTATAACAAATTAAAAAAAACTCCGTTCCCCACTTTCTGCCGAATTCTGGAGATATAGTAAGCAGAGTGGCGGAACTCAACGCCGCGCTTTGATTCGACACCAGAACAAAGAAATTAAAATATAAATTTAAATAAATATTTCATTTACTCGAGTGGGGATCGCACCCACAACCAGTCGCGTTAAGCGTCACACTTTGTGCTCCTGCGCCACGACTGGCCTCAACAATAACAAAAATAGAAAATGAAAAATATGTCATAGTAGCAGTGATCGCCTCTTCTTCTCGTGGACTGTGAAAGCGTATTCAAACCTAAAAATCTTAACAAAAAAGTGTAAAATGCGAAAAGCCCGACTGTAGTAAACTTAAGAAAAAACAAACCAAATGGTTCATTAGAATTAAAAGTCGGGACCTGTAATTCTTCAACCAATTAAATCTTTGCAAGGAACCCCATACAATTTAAAAGGGTCCCAACTGGTAAGCTTAATGAACTATTGGGTTTTTTTATCTTTTTAATTCTTTGGGTTCTGTTTCTCAACAGGAAAAAACAGAACCCTTATGGGATCACTTTACTCATCTGTCAAGACCATTTATATCGATATCACGTGGAGGTATCATGTTGATGTTTATGGCTAATAGTCAGACCCACACACGGTCCCTTAGAGCACATAAATATATTAAAATCAAGCTTCTAGTCAACGCAATCAAAATCTAAACAAACCTATTCTCCTTTCTTATCTGAATATTGTTGTTAGTTCTGAGTAATTGTCATAATTACTTTACACAAAGAAATTATTGATAAGAATGCTTGGAGCACTAGCTGCCAGTTATAATTATTTAATTATTTTGTGCTACTCGTTCTATATGTCGTAGGCTGTTCGTTGATCAGATCAGGATATGTCTGGCCACTTTTTTAATCTGCAGAAATCCGAGATTTGGCTAGCACTATTGTGATGCACCCAATAAAGAGCGACAGGTCTTTTTGTCGACCTTAATACTGGACCCTTCATAAAGATATTGCATTCGACGTCGATTATTATTTTTTTACTTTACAAACTCCTTTATTTTCATATATAGGAACCTCGCTCTACAGGTGCTTTCAGGATCAACTTTATCCAACTTTATCGTGCCCACAGCCATCAAGTGCAGCCGCTTGGATTACATTAATTACAGAATAAGAATAACGTGTTATATTTTTAAATTTACAGAAACGGTTTCCTGATTTGAATATTACTGAAGAGGACTTAAAGAACGCTGAAAAGGAACTAGAGGAGTTCATTAAAGAAGAAGATGAAAAGAAAGAGAAGGCAAAAAAAACAGGATTAGATGAAAATAAAACGGAAGCAGATGTTACCATTGAAAGTGTCACAGACGAGGATAAGAAAACTAATTAGACTTAGATATACAGCATAATTTTTTTAGGTAAATATTGAAGCACTAATAAATTCAGATTCATAAGTTTCATATTTTTTTATTTGAACTTCAGGCTGTATCCCGCATATCGCAGGATACACAGTGCATACCTGGTTTTTAGACACTCCGTTCCTCACTATTCGCCCAAGTTTCGAGAGTGTGTGTTAAGTGGTGGAACTCAACGCTGCGCCAGAGCGCAGAACTGATTCTGTTCTAAGAACGAAAAAAATAAAATAATTCATTCCTCGAATGGAAATCGAATCCACATCCATCGCGTTCACGTATTGATAATGTCATCTATACATAACAACTGCACTCAAAAATGTATATTAGCGTTTAGCTGATATTAAAATGATACAAATACAAAATTTTGGGTTTTTTTTTCAGCTTCACGCTGTATCCTGCGCTCAGCAGGGTAGGCAAAGGAAACATAATGTTAAGACACTCCGTTCCCTATTTTCCTCCGCCTTTTAGTGCTTATCTTAATTTAACAATCATACATTTGTGCTGGTTAAATAAAGATAAACACTAATTTACGTTTCGTAATGCAGCTATTACATTTACACTCGGCATCATAAACGCTCACGCTGTATGACAATGTTGGATGCGTGGTAACTAAGATATTTAGAAATGACTTTGTGGCAATAATTAAAGCAATATTATATCCAAAATAGTCGCAGGTTCAAATCTCACTCTATAGAAATTTGTAAATAAAACCATCACGGCGCATTGGGGCAGAGTCTGATTGTAAATGTGATGGTTGTGTATTCGATTCCCACTCGAGAAATTATAATTTTTTTTCGTTTGCCCGCTCTGATATACAATGCGCGGTGTTGACTTCTATAATTTTAGATGCAATGTCTCCAAAATTTCGCGGGAAGTCCCCTTTAAAGTTCCCTCTTCCTATCTTGCTATACGCGGGAAAAAGTGTTGTATCCATGTACTCCACATTACATGCGAAATTTGTAATTTTGTTCATTGGAGACATTTGAAAATGATTTTAAAATATATATGTATGTATATTTTTAAATAAGTGCAGGTACAAAAATCTAAAAAACGTTTTTTTAAATTCTAGATTGAAAGGCTAAATCGTTGAATCCAAATCAATTAATAAAAAAAAAATCATCTTCTCTTAACAAAATGTTTATGTTTACGTGTTGGTGAGAGTAGGCTTGAAAATTTTATAAGATAGAAATAGATGATATAAATAATATTTAATAGTTCAAAAAATATTATTTTATTTAAAAAAATAATAAATCGTTGTATTCTGGAGATTTTGCGGGTTGAGTGGCGGAACTCAACGCCGCGCTTGGCCTCGACTCCAGAGCGAAGAAAATGAGAATATAAATAAAAATAAATATTTCATTTCCTCGAGTGAGGATCGAACCCACAACCAGTTGATTTTACAGTCACACTTTGTGCCCCTTTGCCACGACTGACCTAAATAATACTCCCCTTATTTACATAGATATACGAAATATATAACTTAAGTATATTTATTTAACAACAATATAATCAATTTTGATTTAATTTAATAAATGATTATGAGTATATAGTTATTTATTTTAAATTTCAATAATTTTTCATATAATAATACGGTACGACAATTATAATTTTAAATTTATTGTTGTATAATGAATAAGTTAATTATCAAGTTCCAGAAATCGGCGGTAAATAGGGAACGGAATGTCTTAACACTAGGTTTCCTCAGTGTCTCTGCCTACCTGCTATATGCGGGATACAGTGTGAAGCTAAAAAAAGATATATTAACGGAGTGAAAATACACATTTTCCACTACAGTTTTAAATAAACAATAATAAATTTCCCGGAATGGGAATCGAATATATAACCGACTACAGTCACACGTGTGCCACCACGCCACGACCACCTCAATCAATAATATATTTAATAATAATTAAAAAGTTATACATATAGCCACACACTCCAACTACCGTGTAATGCATCATTTACATTGTACATAAATACTAACTACACAATCGAGCTTAATAAAGTTTCACATTAGTTCCAAAACGTTCTAAGAGATGGCGCTAAAAAGTTATTTTAAAAGCTCGCGTGGACCAGAGGCGTGGTGCCGAGCTTTCACCCCGGCTTAATATTATTGATCGTCACCCCGTAAACACATTTAAAAGCTGTTTTCGGCTTCACCTTATCAATCGGTCGATGTTCTTTAATAGATATCTCTTATCTAGTATGAATAAAAAGTCAACAAAGCAGTTGTCAGTACGTTTTGCCATATGTTAGACGTGTGTTGATTGTTAGTGATAAGTGCATGGGTTGTGCGAAATGACCAGATCGAGCTATCGGCCTCTTGTACCGAGATCGTCTAATAATTCGCTCGAGAACCACGAAATTGGGTAAGTTTTGTCAGTGTGGTTTTTTTTTACTTACTTTTTGAGTCTTATCGGTTTGAGTGTTTAATATTGAGTAGTATAATTATAGAGTGATTGATTGGAGTGTAATGAACTCTTTATTACATTGATTTCTTGTTTTAAACTGGCTATGCCACCTGCATTTTACCACCTTTTACGGCTAATGTTGTTGTCAAAACTTATTTAAGGGATCAGTTATTGGTTAAAACCTTTTTTAGTTAACTTTTCATATAGTTATGTTAATTAAATTTTATATTGTCACATAAAGACTAAAGACTTCTAGTTTTCCATTACAATAATCATAACTAGTTGTTTAAAGGTTTAATTTATTTTATATATGCATATTTATTTATTTAGATTTACTTACGCCGCGTTGAGTTCCGCCACTTAATATGAAATATTTCGAAATATTGGTGGGAAAAGGGGGGAACGGTGAGTCTTAACACAAGGTTCTCCCAGAAAAAGCGTAAAACTACTTTTTTGCTATTGTTACATATTTTGATTAATGTTCTTCTAAAATCCTCTACTTGTTATATAATAGTAAATTTTTACTTTTGCAAATTCTATTTTGTTGGCTTAGGTAAAAATATGTAGCAGATTTTGTTACTTGACAAAAGCTTGGTTGAGTCAAAAGTATAAAACAGGGTATATACCCTGTTTTACACTTTTTTGTCTAATTTTGTATGGAAAGAAATTTATTATAAAAAAAAATAATTTTTTATAATTTTCTTTCCATACAAAATTAAAAAATAATAAGAAAATAGAAGAAAAAAAAAATTTGTCATCGATCCTAATATCAAATATTTAAATGTTCAAAGTTGTTACTAGTTTTTCGTCTTTCCTCAAACATTAAGTTGGTATAGTAAGTAAAGGACATTTCTTTTCACAACACAAGGAACTCTTTCTCGAGAATCTCGAAATTTTGGTGGAAAATAGAGAACCGAGGGCACTAGGTTCCCTCTGCCTACCCCATTATATGCGGAGTACAGCGTGAAGATAAAATTGAAGAAAAGTATAATTATATTATCTTTTCATAAAAACTTGTCGTCTCATATCAAACACAAGAATACTATTTACTATGAACTTTAAAATAATACAACTGATATTTTTAAATCAACATATTAACATATAATAAGTCGCTACTTATATACAGAACAAACACTAATATTCATCCAAAAATGTCAGTTTTGATTGGGAATCGAACCTAAAGCCTTTGGCTTATTAAAATTATTAACCACTTTATCCAGAGTATACCATCCAACAACGTATAAAAAATGAATTACCTCTACTAACTACATATATTCTTCAATTTCCTGTATGTCTGCGCGCACCACTCGAGAGCGGCTAGACAGATTTAATGACGTTTCTTTTTTTTCTGTATCATATATAGTGATGATGATGGCTGGTCTCTATAAATCTTGTTTTTTAAGTACAGTTTCATAGGAAACAATTTGCTTATTTTAAAAATTATTTTGCTTCGATATTATAATAATATTTTTTTTAGGATCACGCTGTATCCCACACATATAGCAGGGTAGGTAAAGGGAACATGGGAACTTAGTGTTAAGGCACTCCGTTTCCATTAAGACATTTCCGTTCCACACTTTCCGATGAATTCTGGGAGTCATTGAGTCGCGGAATTCATTATGCAAATTTTAATAAATTTATAAAATAAACTAGCGGCCCACTCGCGGCTTCGCCCACCTATAATATTTTTACTATGCTGCCTGTGACAAATGGATACATTCAATCATGAACAGCTTGGTTTCATAATTCTGAGAAAATGCAAACACTACGTGGCTGCATGAGAGGATGTCATCAGTGGTAAGGGCGCCCCCCGCGGGACTCGAATCTAGGCTTGTGATCGTAAAAAGAGCGTTTATTTATTTTAATTTTACATACTATAAAAGCCGAAACTTATCTTCATAACATTTTCTTGATGATGGAATACATATCAAATAAAAAACGTTGAAATATCACCTTGCAATTTTCAATTATTTTTTATCACAAGAAACCTTATTAGATTCAGTCGGAAATACTAAATGTACAGACAACATATTTTTACTGTTTTATTATATATATACAGATTAATTAAAAATTTTAATTTATTTATTTTTCTTACTGCAATATTTGCCTAAATAGGTAGCAACAGTGAAATCAATGATTACGTTAATTAATAATTACGAATATGTATCTATAAAGTTATCTTTATATTATAGTGATAAACATAATTAACTACTACCTATAATAAAAGAAAATAATAAAAGTCATTCTATATAGGATATGGATTGTTAGAAAACACAAATGTGTGACTGTCAACGCGATGGCTGTGGGATCGATTCCCACTCGGGGAAAATAATAATTTATATTTAATATTTTCATTACCCCGCTCTGGTAAAGAGACAAAGCTCGTTGTTAAGTTCCACCACTCAACACGCAATGTCTTGAAAATTCGATGGAAAGTAGGGAGTAGAGTATCTTTAAACTAGATTCTGACTGCCTCTAATGCTGTACGCAGGATACAGCGTGAAACTTAAAAAAAGTGAAAGGCGGTTATCTACTTTATAGCGCTTTTAGGACAATTATTGATATACCTACTCAACATTAAAAAAAATAAATTCTCAATATAAATTAACCACGATAAACTCAGCATATATTTGGAAAATTACAAAATAAATATTATGAAAAGCTCCCCACTTTAGTTCAAAAATAAAAATTACATAAACATTATAAAATGTATCTCCGTTTCAATTAACGATCTCATAAAAGCTTTGAGAGCTGTGTTCGTAAAAAATCTAGGCTGAACGATATAAATTCAGTAAAAGCTTCAGATTTGTGTCAATTGAGTTCTATTTTGGTATTTTTTGCTTCACATATATGATGAGAGAATCGGTTCTACTAAAAATATTGTATGAAATGGCCCAGTAACTCTTTCATACTCCTCAGGTTCAAAAGAACTCGGTTCTTCGGAATGCCTTCATGGGGACATCCTTCACAGAATGTCACCTTTTTACTTACTGTGATTTTACTTACTACTATCTATTTATTATTTATCTGGGATCCATCTCTGAGTAACAAAGGCAAAGGCCTTATTAAAACTATTTGAAATATAGAAAACTAAATATAGTTTATGGATTGGTATTTGGATTCTTATATTGGACGATACTAACAGACTTCCGCCACTTCCGCCACTTCCGACACTTTTTTTCCCACTACTTGGTTAACTTGGACTTTAAGACGTAAAATGAAATATCCAGTTTCTTTCCGTTCCCGTAGGAATTTCGAAAATTATTTTTTATGCTAGCTTACATTTTTTAATTTTCATGCTAAATTTCAACTCAATAGGTTCAGGAATATATAGAGGAAATGTAAAAGTTTGTATCAATTTCCTTAGATATTGTATAATCAGTCAAATCACTAATCTGCTTTTTAAGAAACTTTGTCAGATTTTTTTTTCCTTTAAATTTTATCATTTTTAATCACGATCGCCATTGAAGTTGGATTTACTGCAACGACAGAATTCTTACCCTTTGAAGCAAGGACGTAATCGTAATATCTTCCATTTGACCTCTTAGACATGGCTTAACCCAAATAATCTCTATCGAGGACGGCCTCAATTGAGAAATGATTTACTTAAATGTTTATTCCTTTGCTCTGTATTCAGTTGTGTTTATATAAGAAATGTAAAAAAATATGATATAATTATTACATTTATTGATAAAAACTAATAAAGTACACTATATTTCTGTTTTGTTCTTAGGAATGTCTCGGCACTAGGTTCTCTCTGGCTACTCTACTAAATGCAGAATAACGCTAAAAAATCCTGTGTCGGTACAAACATACATATTAATTCATCTATTCTTCAAGATATGGTTTTTTTATGTCATATTTCAGAGAAATTAAAACATTTACTAAAACCGAAGTATAATTCTGGTATTAGTGTAATCATTTCTATATAAGCCTTTAGTGGAAAATAAAATGGAACTTTCACTAGGTTTCACGTATCTTTACTCTGAATCCACGTGAACCAATTCAAAATTGAGCAAGAAATATAAGCCTACTCTGCGTTGTTTAGATGTTAAAAAAATATAGATACATAAGAGGAAACTCAATATCGATCTAAAACTATAGTATTTTTTTGTAAAGTTGGATAATAGCCAAGAAAACAGCGACTCCATGTATTTACTACTATTGCTTAGGTCAGGGTTACCTGCTCGCTATTTGACCTTTGTAGATATTTTTCAGATAAAACACTTGATGGATTGACTACGGATACTCCTACTATTTCTTCTGTTAAAATTAAAACTAATATATGGTTTAATAAAGTAAAGTTGTATATTTATTATTTAAAAGCTATCCACATTGTTTCCTTTTTTTCCTTAACTACTTATTACATTTTTTTATTACTTATTATTGCATTTTTTATATTAAAATATATATTCATTTAGTTTATGATTGAAATTAGATTTCTATATAATTGAATTTGGAAAACTAGTGAAATCTTGGGAAACTAGTGTTAAGACAATTCGACCTCGTTCTCATTAAGATATTTCTCCCGTTCCTCAAATTTATAGCATAAAATCCCAGGTTGAGTGGCACCGCCACGCCTACCATCGATACTAAAGCGAGGAAATATTAAATATTTCATTCATTCCTTTGAGTGGGAGTCGAACCCCACAACCGTCGCGCTTACAGTTGCACACTTGTGCCTGCGTGTGTGCTGCGCCACAAAGACATCAGATCTATATTTTTGTTATTGGTTGTTTAAAAGTACTAAAGAAATAAAACTATAATATGTATAGAGAGAATGTAAAAATAAAGACTATAAAAGTATGATTTGAAAACTCAGTCTGTTGTTACGCCTGAACCGCGGTGGAAAATGTGAGGGGCTAAAAATAGACTT
>JAATLQ010003329.1:38037-77386 GCA_013421005.1 Heliconius erato x Heliconius himera | reverse complement strand
ACCATGCAAAAAATCATCAATTTCTGTCTGGTAGTTTTTGCGTGATTGACGAACAAACAAACCGACAGACAGACAGACAGACAGACAGACAGACGGACAGACAGACAGACAGACAAGAATTCTGCTGAGTGTTTTTTTAGGTTCTATAATCGACATATAAACCGACCTGATTTAAATTTTTTTTATATCTTTCATGTACAGAATTGACTTTTCTATCCTTTTATTATATATAGAGATTAAGTAAAATATGAAGTTAATAATAATTTAATTCGTGTAAATATGAATATTCTACATATTATAAACTAGCTGGTGCCCGCGACTTCGTCCGCGTAAATTTCGAGTTGAACGTATAATAATGTGAAATAAATCAATATACAAATATTATTAATATATGGAATATTTACTTAAATGATGTAAGTGTCCTTACCGAATTAAATATTTTTGATGAATAAAGCTCTCTCTCACTCTTTATCTGCTGGCCTGAGACTGATTTGATCACCTCATCCTTATTATTTTTGTGAATACAAAAAGCAATTTAATTTAAATAAATCAATTTACTTAAAATACTAAATATACAGACAAAATATTTTTACTGTCTTATTATTTATTTCTGTCTTATATTATATGTTTACATTGAGTTTTTTTTTACTTTCCTGTATACCGCGTATAGCAGGGTAAGCGACAAGAATCTAGTATGAAAATTCTCCCCATTTTTGGCGGAATTTAGCACCGCGCTATGTCTTGTTACCAGAACAACGAACTGAATATTATTCAATTCTCAAAGCGAGGCTTCAAATAACAAAATAAATAATTATATTTCAAATTGTTTATTTTCAGATACGTCATCTTATTTAACAAATATTTTCTACGTCAAGGTAAAGTAAACAGATTTTAATTTTATAATAATTAAGAATTGATAGACATTGTAATAAGGTAGTCGCGATTTGAAAGACATTTTCTTAAACAAATAAATAATAAATCAGGTTCACACTGTACTCCGCACACAGCAGGGTAGGCCAAAGGAAGCCTAGTGTTAAGACACTCCGTTCCCCACTTTCTGCCAAATTCTTGAGGCCTCGAAACCAGAGCGGAAAAAAGGAAATATAAATTTAAGTAAATATTTCTATCTCCTCGAGGGGGGATCGAACCCACAACCAGTCGGTTTTACAGTTACACTTTGTGCCTCTACGCCACGACTGGCCTCAACTCACACATTTTCTTAATTCAATTTTTTTTTCTAAATAACAGTATCTTTTCAATAAAGGAAATTAATTTTCTTCAACAATATAAACAAACAAACATACAAATCACACCAAATACAGCTTGAATACAGACATTAGACACTATAGAGGCACCTTTGTTAGACATCAACATAATTATATTATGCATTGAATCTACATAATATGCAATTTACACTCAAGCGCATAATACCACAGAACAATATCATTTGTTATTGTACACGACTTAGTTGTATTAGAGAGACACATAAATGAAACAATAATACTGTTTAATGGGGCTTTTAAATCTAGATAGGGAGGTAGTTAGAAAAAAATATATTTTAGTTTAACGCTGTCTCCCGCTTTCAAGAGGGTAGGTAGAGGGAACCTAGTGAGAAAGCACATCGCTACTCACTTTCCATCCAGTTTTCAAGACATTGCGTATTGAGTGGTGGAACTCAACGCTGAGTTTTCTTCTCCAGAATTAATTCTTCTAACAGAGGGACAATATTAAAATAATTTGTTGCCCTGTGTGGAATTGAGCGAACTGTCTATCCTGCTAAATGGAAAAAACAACCAATTAAACAAAACAAATGACTATTATAAAAACGTGCTATTTCATTGATATTTATTTATATATTAAAAATAATACATTTTAAAATAAAATAATTCAATACAAATAATTATCTTCTTAAATATACCTGTTAATTTTTTTTAAAAAAAGATAAGTAAAGAAATTTAAAAAATCAACATAAATTACCAAAATCTTTCGTTACTGAGTGACAAAACTCGGACGAATCTACTGGATTAAGAAAAAATAAATTTGGAACGTAGGCAGGTTAGAGAGTGTTTAGCACTAAGTGAGAATTTTTTGATATGCTTACTGCAACTCGAAATAATGGGACTCTCCATTCAACATTAACATATGACTTTTGCAAGTCAAGTTAGAGACCAGTCGTAGGGCAGGGACACAAGCTTGCGACTGTGCGAACGCGATTGGTTGTGGGATCGATTCCCAATCGAAGAAATGAAATATTTAATATTTTCATTTCTTGTTCTGGTAACGAAGCAAAGCGTGGCGTGGAGCGAGTGGAGTCCGCAACTCACCACTCAATGCTTTCGGAATTCCGGGGAAAGTGGGGAAGAAAAGTCTTAATGTGAATAGAGTGAAATATCTTAAATCTACGTTCCCCGGTTCCCTCTGCCTCCCGTGCTATGTGCTGGATCCAACGTGAAGCTAAAAAAATCCACGTTAACAAATCTAAATCACACAAACTGCATGTCAGCATAATCCAAGCACTAGTAAATCATGAGAAAAAACATTGACACGTAATCGCCTTAGACCTTACGCGACTACCTGCTGACCTAGCTACTGTGAACGTAGCGTTCCCATTGAATAACTTACTTCGCTTGATTTCCTCGAAAAGCTATAATGTGTTAGCCTGCTAAATCTTATATGTTATTTGATCTGCTATAGATATCTAAAAAAATCTTAATTTTAATCATGAAGTAACAAATATTTTGTTGTAAGACATTTATTTTTGTAAATTATATAATTTAGTGGAAGGACAAAAAATCGTATTTAGACACGTTGATCACTATTTTTTCTAGCTTGACGCTATATTCGTGCTATAAACGCTATATATTATAGAAAATGTAGTAAAAAACACTCCTTTGCACATCAGGACATATATATATAACACTTCCGTTTCCAACTTTCCCTCGGATTCTTGAACCATTGCGTGTTGGGTGGCGACACTCAACGCCGCGCATTGCCTCGTCACCCGATTCGTCACACAACTGTAAACTTGACGGTTATGAATTCTATTCCAACTCTAATATGAAATAATTAATATTTTCATTTCCTCACTTTGTTACCAAACAAAAAACAGCATTGGGTGCCACTATTCAACACAAAATGTCTCGAAAATTGGACGGTTATGGGAAACGAAATGTCTTAACGCTAGGTTCCCTTAACCTCCCTTACTATATGCGCAATACAGCATGAAATTATAAAAAAACTTATTTAATTACCTTACCACTTATACCACGCACAGGCATACACACCACACAATGGAGGTGGGTCAACGCGTAATCCCGTAAGCAACTTAAGTAGATTACCCGTCAACGCGATTTACTTAGCTGTTAAGATACTAATTTATAATATGATTATATAATTATATTCTTATTAAATACGAATTAACACTCTCTTGGCATGGTAGCATAGTTTATCGAAACACGTGCTATAGAGGAAAGTATTGAAATATTGTATAGCTTTGGTAACGAGCACAACAAAGCACGGCGTTGAGTTCCACCACTCAACACGCAATGTCTAAACAATTCAGCAGAAAGTGGGGAACGGAAGTGTCCTAATGGGGATCAGAGTATCTTTACATTAGATTCCCTCTGCCTATCCTGCTAAACATAAAGCTAAAAAAATATGAATTTTAGTTTTCATACAAGGTTTGATTGTTTATAATTTAAAAATATATATATATTTTTGATTCTCCGTTCTCTCCGCTCACCCGGCTAAGGATAAATGACAATAAAAAACATTTCCTTCCGTTCTAAAACACCAGTTCACCCACCTTAAAAACCACATAATGTGGAAAATATTGATCACTCTTTAGCAACTTATTTGAAATTTCGCACCAAATGAACTGGAATCTAATATCACTCGAGATGCATAAAACAGTTTACGATCGCATTAATGTCGTGAAGCCGTAGTATCGTAAATATAAAGGGGGCTTTCCACTGCGCGCTATCTAACTGCGTTTGACTCGCAAAGTTAGATAGCTGTTCGTGGAATAGGTTTATGATAGTTTTAAGGAAAATAAATTTTAAGGCATGTGGTAGCAGGTATGTTTTATGTTTAATATTTGTTGTAACTGTCAATGTTATTTTGGGTTCGATTCAGAGAAAGACAAAAGAGAGTCATGGGAATGAATTATTTTTATTTCTTTGCTCTGGTATCAAGACAAAAGCAGTCAGGTGTCAGGTTCGTTCCCCACTTTCCGCGGAATTCTGGAGGCATTACGTGTAGAGTGGCAGAACTCAACGCCGCGTATCCTCAAAAAACCTATTTGTATTTATTGGCTTTTTTGAAAGAGGTATAAGACTGTACGATCAAAACCTCGGTATATATCATAGTATTTTTTGTGACGATCTTTAAAAAATATTTTTGAAATTTTATATTATTACTTACATTACATATTAACATTACATTACTACAGAGTAATGTAATGTTAATATGTAATATAAGTAATATAAGTAATGATATAAAACCAAAATACGGATTTTGGTTCATTATTAAAAACTTAGCTAAATGCAATCAACTCTGCTCTACTTTTTCACTAATTTTTTACCGATAACCGATAATTCCTTGTGGTAAAATAAATTTTGTTAAAATCAAACAATTCATCAATGAATCAATTCCAATTAATCACTACCGAACTATTCATTATGGACTACCCTACTGCTATAATTAGTTTAAAAAGGTTATATTAACACACATCGCTCATTTGGTGTAACAATAATTATAGAAGTTTAATAAAAAATGCAAGACTCTTTCAAAGTGTTTCCGCTTTTTTTTTAATTCTATTTTGTCATTGCTGCACCAAACGATCAATAAGATACTTTTCACAACTTTTTTATTCAGCATCACGCTGTATCCCGCATGCAGCAGGGTAAGCACAGAGAGTCTGATGTTAAGACACTCCGCTCCTCATTTTCCGCTGAATTTTCGAAACATTGCATGCTATGTAGCGGAACTCAACGCAACTCAACTTTTACCTCGACACCAGTCCGAAGGAACGAAAATATTAAATATGTCATTACCTCGAGCGGGAATCGAACATACAACGAACAGTCGCGTTCAGTCACACGCGTGTTCCACTGCGCCACGACTGGCCTCCTTATACTTTTAATATATTTTAATAAATTTTAATCAACAAACATAAATAAACGGCGTTGAGTTCTGCCACTTAACACGTGTCAATGCCTCCAAAATTTGGAAGAAAGTGGGGGACGGAGTGTCTTAATACTAAGTTCTCTCTGCCTACCCTACCGTGTGCGGGATACAGCGTGAAGCTGATTTTAAACTTAAATAAAACTAGTTGGACAATTAGTCAAATGACAGAACAAAACAGGATAACCAACTACAGTAAGTTGAGCAACAGTTGCATTTAAAGTATAAAGTATTGTATACAACTGCGATAAATCATAGTTGCTTGGTACGCGGTGATCAAAATCGCTTTGGAAATTGCGAAGTACTACTCGATTTTGCAGCAAACACGACGTGTTTCCTGCATTTCGTTGGGTAATTTGATATTTTATTTGTATTAAAATAATTAGTGAGAACGCAGTGTTTTAACACTAAGTTTTCTTTGCTTAAACTGTTATAAGATAATAAAACGTGAAGCTAAAAAATAATAGTTAGTATAGTATATAGAACTATTTTGTTGTGTCTCATTCTTAGAAATATTTTTATATGAGTTTACAATAATATGCACGCTGAGGTACAGTGGATATTTTTTTCTCTTTGTTAGTCCACAACTCATTGTTGCGAATTCAAAAAACTTGTAGCTATGTATTTTTCTTCCTTCTTTCTTTCTTCGTTTTTCTAATTTTTAATTAACTTAATATTGAGTGAGAATCAAACCCACAACCATCAAGTCAGACCCTGTAGCCACAACGGTCCCAACGGTATTAATTCTTTCTTTCGAAAACATTCCGTTTTTTATTATAGTATTTTGAACTTTGTATAAAAAAATCAACTTCACGCTGTATTTCGTATGCCTGCTGTGTTACGGGATGCAAGGGATACAGCGTGAAGTAGATTTTTTTGGTAGGCAGTGGAAACCTAGTGTTAAGACATTTCGTTCTCCAATTTCCGCCGAATTTTTCTAGGCATTGTGTGTCGAGTGGCTGAATTTTACGTCGGACTATTGCCTTGGTACCAGCGCGAAGAAACGAAAATAGTAAGAAATAATAATTAATTCCCTCGACCGCTCGAGGGACATTGAATTATAAAACGACGGTTGTGGGTTCGATCTCCTCGAATCGAACCCACAACCGTCACGTTACAGTCACACCGTTGCGCCCCTGCGCCACGACGGTCTTAACTTTCTTTAAAATGTTAATATAAAGTATATTTATTATACACAAATAGTATACTAGGACCGAAGTTCTAAGAAATACGTGGGGGCCAATTTACGTCAATGCTGTGCCTTCCATCACACTTTATTGCTTGCACCGGCGACAAACTCAGGCTAGTGTCATTCTCAATAATATATAGCAACTTTTATACCTTTTTTTTTTAAATTAGTTTCACGTTATATCCCGCATATAGCAGAGTAAGCAGAGGGAAGCTAGTGTTGAGACACTCTTTTTTTTGCGAAATTGCGTGTTGAGTGGTGGAAGACAATGCCGTGTTGTATCTTGTTACCAAAGCTCAGAGCGAGGAAATGACAATAAACCATTCCCCCGAATGGGAATTGAGCCCACTATCGTCGTCCGCTGCACCTCGACGGCCTGGTATTATTAAATAAAAAATAAACAATAATTAACGTAATTTAACAATATAAATTATGTTAAAGTGGCAGTTTCCTAACCCTAGCAGTTCCTATAGCTTACTCCACAGGCCATTGTACACGTGGGTCGCATTTAGCTTGTACAAGACGGTGTTTTGTAAGATCTATGGCGCCTGGCTCAGTTGATTTTCTAAACAAGGATACTATTTCGACAAACAAGTTTCAATCTAATCTTAAATCAACTTGAATGGCATAAATTTTCAGCACTATTACGTTATTTTATTGCAATTTAAGTACTTATTTGTTTTTGGTAAAATGCTCTATCTGATATCGTTTAAGAGTACTATAATTTTATCATGTTAAATCTTATCTAAAAATTTATGTTATTGAGTGAGGCCAGTGGTGGCGCAGGGGTATAAGTGTAAACGCGACTCGTTGTGAGTTCGATCCACACTCTAAGAAAAAAAATATTTAATATTTTTATTTGTGAGAATCTGAAAAAGTGAGAATCTCCAGTATTCAGCAGAAAATGGGGAACAGAATGTCTTAGCACTAGCTGTCTTGCTGTGTTGCGGGATGTATCCCGTGGGTCTAAAAAAAATGCCTAATATAAATTTTCTCAATTTTAGAATATTACTTATTTTATGTGAAAAAAAATAATAATAATTAAGTGCTTTAATTAACTATTACAATCTAGTTAAAATTGATATACCAAATTTACTAAATACTTGTGCTAAATACTATGTTAAAATGAAGAAACTAAAAACATATTATAGTTAGTACTATTTGAATAGATTTCTTTAACTACACCGTCAGTTCTTATACTTCACAATATAATATTAAACAAAGTCCACAATACAAATTGACGTGAATAGGAACGTTTCAATGATCTCTAAGATCCACAGATTTCGCTGTTTTGCATTGTTTACTTTAATTGCTTGGTTTCAATAGTCAGTACCACATTTCCTATAATGGATCTCGGTTGCCATGGTAACCGGTATTTACTTAAGTATTTATATATTTTACTAAATCTATTTTTATAGTATTTTATAGAAAATACGATGTAACTTCAGTGCTTTTATGGTCTTTGTTTAATCTTATATTGTATTGCTGAAAATGAAACCTAAAAACATACTCGTATTATACACTTGATAAAATCTGTATTACGTTCAAACCGCAAGAATATATTTTTCTTTGATTTTTGTGTTTTTGTTCCTTTTTTTTAAGAAAATTTAATATAAAAGTATTGTAAAATATTATTTTTATATATATTATTAAAATAAATAGCAAAATATTGAGTCCAACAATCCCACTCTGATAGATAAAGCACGGCGTTGAGTTACAACGCTCAACATGTAATACCTAAAAAAGAAGCAAAAAATGGATAATGGAACTTAACGCAAGGTTTCCTGTTCAGATACAGCGTGAAACTGGAAAAAAAACACCAAAAGCACTAATAATAACACAGAAAAACTTTTGACTTCTCTTTCCTCCATCCAAATCGGGCATACTCACAAACACACGAGCACACAGAAATGTTGTCCAAATTTACTATTCATAGAAACTAACAACAAAGTACATTGAAACTCATCAGTCAATCCCATCCAAAGCTAGCAGTATTCCAC
Source organism: Heliconius erato x Heliconius himera (assembly GCA_013421005.1). NCBI lineage: Eukaryota > Metazoa > Arthropoda > Insecta > Lepidoptera > Nymphalidae > Heliconius > Heliconius erato x Heliconius himera. Next base: position 69,013 of record JAATLQ010003329.1, on the reverse strand, counting down.
TTTATTTGGTCCGCTAGTAGTGAACGAAAATCAAATCGTATTTGCTCGATATTTCGAAATAGAGCGGTGGAGGTAGAATTTATGAAATGCATGTTAAAGTACTGACACAGTGTGACTGTTTTTTTTTATTTTCTTTTTTAGTCCTTTTTTTTATTTTGGCGTTTAACATTTAAATGTTTTTATATTTTATTCATAATAATTATTTATGTATATCGCAACATATTACTTTTTCGCTATTGAGTGACTTACATATAAGAGATGCAAGCAGAGACTTCTCAAATAGTGTCCTTAGAGAACGTAGATTCTCCTTAGACTCCCACAGAAAACTGAATGAGATAGAAATTCCCTAAAAATGTTCTGTGTCAAAAAGTACACAGTAAAAGAAAAAAGAGACAAAGAAGAAATTACTTGGTTAGATTACTCTGATTTAGTAATCTTTCATTTAGAACAAATAAATCATAGTATTTTTTAAATTTAAGAAGTTAATATAATACTTTTATCATTTATTTGATATTCTTATTATATTCAAGTTTTTAGTTGTTACGTTGTATATTTTCTTTTTCAGCTTCATGCTGCACTCCGTACTAGTACTCCCTACACCAGGCAGAGAAAATTTAGTCTTAAAACACTCCGCATTCCACGCAACGCCCAATTTTAGAGACATACACATCAAAATAACATTATATAATAAAATATTAATAAAATAGATAAAATATCTATTTACACAGATTTTCAAATAGGACCCAGTAATCCTATTCCATTCCCAAAAGGAATTTAATGCTTTCAAATAAATTGACAAACAATAAAATTAAAACAATTTATTAAATTGAAATGTAATAGAATAAAATCGATTTACTCCACAACCCTACTGCCACTATCGAATGTAGACTTCATTTTCCAATACTCCGTATAACAGATCCCCAGATTCAATTGGTCCTAACAAAGTTGCATCGCAACTGGAACACAACGAATACTTTATAATAAATAGTATTTCATAAGAGTATTACTTATGAAATACTTTGTATTATATGTATCCCGCAGATAGCTTGTTACTTATCCCGCAGGTAGGTATAGGGAACCTGGGAACCAAGTGTTAAGACACTCTGTTCCCCAATTTCCGCCAAATTCTTGGGGCACATGCCATGCTGAAAAGTATACTGTAGATTTCTAGCGTAAAATAATCAGAGGGCATTTACTATTAAAATATACGATTCTCTTCTTTTCATAAGCTAGACTTGAAAAAGAATTTGAAAAATAAACGCGTTTTATTTGTACATCGATATCATCATAACGACTTTTGGAACAAACTCAAATGGACGTAAATAAGGAAATATTTTTAGCTGCTTCAGTTAAGTATCGTAATTTAACGCCGCTGTTTGCCATGTTACCAAAGTGAGGAAATGAAAATATTAAATGATTGCTTTCCTCGAATGGGAATCCAACCCACAACCATCGCGTTTATAGTCCACACGCTGGACCACTGCACCACGACGGAGAAAAGAGAGTAACCAATCCCTATTTTCTTCTTCTTTTCTTTTCTCCACAAATCGCAACATAAAAACTCAATAGCCCATCATCATCTATTAACAACCAGTTCAAACAAGATAAAACACATAAAATCCGCATTCTTCATAGCGTCATTACTGCAACTCCCACGGCGTTGCACAACAATAACAAGTATATAATGTACTAGTATTATATAGTATTATGTAGTATTACTGGCATAGTATCCAATTGGCTCAGTGGCAATGATCGCGGACTGGTCACGCTCGGGGGTCAACACTCTCATAGAGCATGTGAGATGCACGATACGATGTTAAAGCCTAGTCTCGTAAGAATTGAAAATCCAAATAAAATTTTGAACGTAGAATAAATTTTGGATATAAAAACAATTGTATTGTGAAAAAATAATTTGAAACGGTTATGAATTTAAATCTCTATAAGGGAATTGGGAATCTTTATGTTTAAAAGATTTGTGTAATATATAAATAGTACTTGGAATCTCATATGTTTTGATCATTGTGACAGATATTTTGCCAATTTTAATGACAATATAAACTACGTGATAATTGATGAATTTAATATTTAACAATACAATGAATTTGTAAGGTTTATAAATACATTTCTTTACTAATATCCATTTATATTTATAAATATCTCTTTAAAATATTAATAAAAAAATAATATTAAGTGTTTAATACACTCGGAATTTTTTTTTTTTGACATTCTAAATTGATATTAAACTTCAATTTACTATATCAATAACTACATTAACCCCAATATATGTTTCATCAATCTCACATAGAACATAAGTCGTTTCCACCGCAGCTACTCTATGACGGTATCACGCCTAGCGTCCGATGCCCTTGCCCTATCAGCGCCGTGTTGAGGCAGGCGCTGTATGCATTTTAACATCGCTCCTACACCAACATTCAACGTGGATTGTATTTTTTTAAATTGTTGTAATAAAAGTTAGATTTTAGATTTTTTTTACGTTTTCTAGGTTTATTTTAATTGTGTTTTGGTAAAAGAGCAAATACCGCGATGTCACTGAAATATATTTTCGCCGGGATGTATTAAATATATATTTTTTTAGCTTAACTCCGGGATGTATTCAGATATTAGTGTTAATACACTCCGTCCAGCGTCCTCAATTTCCAATAAATTTTAAAAACAACGTATTTATAAAGAGAGCAAATTAATATAATTAATTCCCACGAGTCACATCAGGTCAGACTTAAAGTTAATGAAAACCAAATTAATTAAGAACTTTTATAATATTCACCATTTAGTAAATAAATAACCTCGTAGCTTTATAGGTACTGGTTCAAATCCCATTAGAAGAGTGTGTTTTTGTTGCAGTTTATATATTTGTAATAATATTGACGGCACTATACGTATATCAAGGGCAAGTTATAAGAATTAATTTTTACACATTATGTCTAACCTAAAAATATGTTTGACACTGCATTGTCTTTTTCTATTCTCTATTAAAAAAAATATTAATTTACATTAATTTTGTCTAAAATAAAAATGTGAATAGGGATTGTAAGGATACAAATCAAGCTACCATTAATATTTAATATATTATTAGATTCACGCTTTATCCCGCATATAGCAGGATAAACAGAAAAATAGGGATACAACACTCGGTCTATTACTTACCACCTGCATTCGAGATATTGGGTGATGTGTATCAAAAGTAAAAATAATCTTTCGAGAACGCACAACCATTGCTTTTTCAGTCACATTCTGTCCCATTGTAACACGAGTGCCTTTGTTCACCTATTTAGAACTCTACAAGTTTAAATATCCGAAAATTTCAAAAGCTTATTCGAATACATTTTGAAATTAAATTCAAAAATGAAGTAGAGAAATAACTTTCATATTTTCCGCTAGTCAATTGACCTTAACTAAGTTTACAATGAAACTTTACAGTTTATAATTCTAGAAACTTCTATACTTTAAAGTTTAAAACGACGCGTCGCCTCTATTAGAGCGTGTCGTATACGGAGTCACTCGCGCCTAGCGTCACGCCCTTGCCCTATCTACGACACGTTGAGGTAGGTCGTTATGCACAAGTTACGTAAGGTACGTAAGAAATGTATAAGAAATATTTTATATGCTTTTATTTTTTTGTTTTTTTTTATAGAAAACATTACAATAACCATAGACTACTTATTTTTTTTATATTTTCATTAATTTCAAAGAAAATCTATTGTTTTAGAATATTTCGCGCACTTTTTACATTTTTTGCAACAATAACATGTTTGTACTTTTTAAAATAATTTCAGGATACGCAATTGTAAAAAGTTCGTAAAGAAATTTAAAATAATTATTGATATATTTAACTTCATTTTTTTTAAATATGATTGCATAATTACTGCACCAGATAGAAGGAAATAAAGCAAATAGAGAAAATTATTTTGTTGATAACATACCTAATATTAATAATAAAAGAAGACATAAAACTGTCTCAAAAAAGAGCTATATTATAAAATTATTAGCTATATTATAAAGTTATTTATTTTTTTGAACTTCACACTGTTCCCCGCACAAAACATGCTAGGTAGAAGGAACCAGGGAACTTAGTGTTAAGACACTCCGTTCCTATTAAGACACTTCTGTTACTCACATATCTATTATACAACAACCATTATATAACTAAACCTAGGTTCAAGGTATCCAAAATGCGATGTAATATTTGTAGAATATAAAGTCCTCATTACGCTAATAGCTATATAGTGTAGTACTCTTGAGCTTTCGCGCCGCTAATAAACGTGCTAATTCTGGCCGCTTGTTTTAACTACTGGAGAAAATGGAAGTACATTTCTTAGCTTCACGCTGTATCCCGCATTTACCCCGCTACCCTGTGGTGGATAGTGGGAACCTAATGTTTAGCGCGAGATAATTCAAATATTAAATGAATGATTTCCGAGTAGAAATCCTTTTTTAACCATCGCGTTAGGTTGAAGAGAAAAATGTTAATATTGAGCTTAAAGTAAAAATGCTGATTTTGTAAAGTTTTCATGGTGATAGTGAATTCATATAGAATTCGAAAAATGTTTAAGTTATTTAAATTCGAATATACTAATAGGTTCTAATACAAATGCAATGTTATAAAATTAGTGAAAAGTAAAGATTTATTTAAACGCAACCAAGTATTATGATTACGTTCTCACATTTTTTTTGTTGCTAAGATAATTGATAATTAATAATACATCTATACAAAATAAAGACATACAAGGCTACTAGACACGTGGTTAATGTAACATCATTTTGACGCCAAATCTGTTTAAATTTAAATTTATTTTATTAACTGAGCAAAATTTTACTCAAACATATTTATTCTACATAGATATATTCACTTTCTATAGATTATTTTTCCATATTTATATAATATCATAAGAATATAAATCTGGAGATTATTCAACTAGTGCTCTAAAGTCCAGAATATCGCCGTCAGACACTCCACAGTTTGCATATCATTACGTGACGTCGATACGACTCTTTTTGTACAATACTTTGTTGTTACAAAGGCGTCAAGTTAGTTATGTTATACATTCACTTTGTATCTTAAAATATACTTGATTTTCTTTAGATTTTTCTTACTTACTTTTCTTTACTGTGAAGTCTCAAGAGCACATCGTACACAGTTGAAGTTATTTTGACTTTTTCATGTCATTTACCAAAGTATATTATAATTGAAGAGATACATTGAGATGTCGTATCTTTTTTCATATTTTCTTTTAATTAGAGGTTTTATTTCATCAAATTCACTGTTAATTTGTTTATGATTATTTAGTAATCGATTTTTTTTCTTAGTAAAAAAATATATAAATATAAAGGTATTTATAATAAGTTTTTTTAAACATTTTTTAAATTTTAAAAATATTTACTAAGAAACTACGTAAAAATGTTAATGTAGCAGAAATTCAAACTGCGCCTCACGGAACCATCTGAACGCCCTGACCACTAAACCATTTTTATTAAAATACGTCAAAATTCTTATACGATTGTTACATAACTTATTTAAAGTTGTTAGCACCTCTGTAGGGAGGTTTTACATATTTCCGCTAATAATAATATTTTTAACTTTTTTTAAAGTGTTTCACAACACTTTAAAAAAAGGAAAAGATTTACTTTTTCGAAAACATCTCAAATCTGGATTGTATGCTGAATGAGTAAGGAAATGAGAATATGAAATATTACATTTTTCGAGTAGAAATCGAACTCAAAACCTGTGGAATTTACTGTCGCACGCCTTTGCCCCTGCTCCATGACTGCCTTTAAATTAATATATAATTATGTCAATAAGTATTATAGGTATTCAATAATACGTCTATTCTAAGTTTAGTATTATGATTGAACCAATTACATGTTAATTGGCAGAGTCATCCCGACAGGACTGTTAACATTTTCCATCTTATTACTATTGTGAATAATTTCTTTGTCAAACTCTGGAGTTTCTCTATCTTTTTGTATGAAATAAAACTGAAGTGCTATTTTCCTAATAAGAATGTTTTTTTTTGACGTGGATCTTCTATATGTAAATAAATAAATTCATCAAAATAATATTTACGAAACTCATCGCCGCGCTTTTTGTATATATAATTATTTATAAAGCGGAAATCGAGCCCACAACTATCCCATATACGATCTATAATTAATTAATATATTTGTTATAGAATATCAGTTCTATTACCTTTCGCTTCACGCTGTATCCTACATTTAGCAGGATAGGCAGAGGGCACCTAGGGTCAAGACAGGTTCTGTCATCAAACGTTACTTATGTTGAGAGACTGTTTACCTGAGCGACAAAAATAAATAAATATACATAGAATCGAACCTACAGCCGTCGCGTCTACAGTCATGTTGGCGTCATATCTAACATATACCACGAACTCATATTAAGCCTCAAAGCAAACTGAGAGCGGAGAAATATATCTCTCTAATTCCGCAAAATAGATGCGGAAATAAAATATTGCATCATAGAGCGCCATCGCACGTACAACGCCGCCTTTCTTTCGCGGAAGACGTCGTGACTAGACGGTCAACCTTTGCCATAGCCATGTCCTTAGCACTGTTTGCATTTAAATTTGAAAATTATTCTTTAATATATTAAAGTAGTATAGAATTTTTATTATACTTTTATGAATATGAATTTTGAATCCATAAATATATATGTATATATCAATGTATGTACGTATATTTGATATTTAATAAAGTTTTATTATGTCGCAATTAATCTTTATTTAAATAGATGATTTTAATTTTTTTTTAAACAACGTGTAAATTTTTTTAACTTGAAGGGATTGGAAGTCGCCAATTATGAATTTAAAATTTTCACTTTTAATGATTTTTGATAATAACAGTAAAATTTTATATAAGTAATCTGTCAATCTTTAATTTTAAGGAAAAGATGTTCTAATTGCACGGTGCAGTACCTGTAACGAAGCTATCGTGGCGCAGTGGTACTATGTCTAATTGCAAATGTTGTGGGTTCGATCTCCACACGTGGGTGTGGGTAGGAGTTGAGCTCCGCTACTCATTCAAGTGTTGACACTATCCTCCCTCTGCCTACTCTACTGTGTGCGGAATAAAGAGTAATCATTGGAATTGTTAATGTTTATGTAAGCTCTACCTAAAGGTCTAATAATATATAAATTTGGATGTTAATGCGACTGTAATGAATGCACTGTGCCGATAGTGGTTTCAGTTAACGCTTTAATAGCGGAAAGCGTCGACCAACATCTGCATCAGCTGTTGGATCAAGAACCGGATGCACATTCGGAAGAGTGTTTTTTTTATGTATTTTTATAACAATTTATATGTAAAAATGTAAAATCTATTTCTCTTAAGTAATAAAAGTATGTATTGTTATTTTATAAAATGAATTTAAATCCGAAACTATATGGAATTGCAATTAAATATTTAAGAAATGTAACATTCTACTTGCTGGTTGCAGCTGGCAGCAGTAACATTTGGGTGAACTATACGATGCTAGCCACGCTACTTCCGTTTCCCATCAAATGTGACTCCGTTCTCCAATTCTCGAGTCGAGAACGTTGTATGTTGTGGAACTCAACGATATTTCTTTTATTAGCAGAGTAAAGAAATAAAAATAATTCAATCCCCTAAGTGGGAATCGAAATCACAACCGTCACAATCACAGTCGCGCACTGTTCCACTACACCACGACGCGACGGTATACAAAATGTTTATAGTTAACTCTGAATACAATAAAATCATAAAACTTATAATAATTTTATAATTTCATTTTATAAAGCGAAGTAGCTAGAAGCTTCTCTAGATTTAAAATAAAAGAATTACTCACACGAAAGACAAATTACAGTAATATATGGGAATCACGTGACAAGCATTCCTCGTATAACACTGTGGTTAACTCTAACCAAACGACATTATTCAGTTAAGTTAAAAAAGAAAGAAATTTTATTATATATTTTTTAAGAATAGTATAATAATTAATAAGTACAATGTTAATAATTTCATTTAATATTAAAAATAAAACAGCTTCACGCCTTTTCCCGTAAGGCAGTGAAGGCAGAGGGAACTCGGTGTTAAAAAATCTGGTCCAGTACAAAGAAATGTTTTGTCTTTCATCATTCTCCGCTAATTGTTGGGTATTCGAATGTATTATATGTATATTTAAGTAAACTGTAAACGCCACAGGTTGCGTGTACAATTCTCACTTGAGAAAATGTAAATATTTATTTTTTTCACCTCTCAACACACAAAATTCGGCGGAAGGTGGGGAACGGAGATCTTAATGGAAATGGAAATCTACAATAGGTTCCCAGGTTCCCTCTGTCTGCTCTGCTATATGCAGCGTAAAGCTAAAAAAGCACATACACGACAAAAAAAGACACTAAAACTACAAATGACACGTCGTCTCACATTTAGGTTAAGCCAACAAAAAATCAATAACTCCATAAAGATACGGCTCTTATCAACAGACATCGATATACACGGGCGTCAAAAAGCCCGCTCAATACTAGCGGATAGGACACTTGATAAGGATATCCTTGACCAGAAGTTTCATTTTTTATTTTACTTATATATGTATATTGTTTTTAGCTTTACTCTGTATCCCACGCATACCTGGGTAGTCAGAAGGAATTTGGGAACTTAGTGTCACGACACTCCATTTTCATTAAGACAGTTCCTCATTCCTCACCAAATCTGAAGGAATTGCGTGTTGAGTGGCGTAACTCAACGCCTCGCATTGCCTCATTGCCGATGCGAGGAAATGAAAGTATTAAATATTTCAAATGCTCTATTGGAGATTGTGGAAATCCCCAATATGTACCTCGGTGCCTCAACTTACTCAGGATATATTTTTTCTATCTTGCATATATTTCTTTCTTTAATTTAATTTATGAATATAATTATAAATTGCAGAATATTTCATAAAAAGTCGTCTTTTTAACATGTTTTCATTAGGTCGACTTGTAACTTTGTATCTATGTAATAAAATATAAAGAACTGAATTTGAATCATGAAACTTAGCAATAATAGGTAGCTTAGGTCACATTACAATAATATAGCATCACAGAGCTGGTCTGATGCTAGAGCTAGTAAGCCATTCGAGCTTCGGCTAATATAATTCTTAAACCACAGTCAACACTTGGTGTAGCTGTTCTTATAATAAAACCAGGAGTGATAAAACGTATTTTTCTTGTTTTATTTTGAAACTATCTATATTTTATAAATTGATGACTATTGCAAATATGGTGTATATACAACAGTCAGGCACTATGTCTACTACTACGTCACAATGACAATATTTATTTATAAGATATTTTTTAAACGTTATAATATAATATTAAAAATAATATATATTACAATAAAAGCTAAATTTTTATAGCGTTGATAAGCTGTAGACTAAACCAGTCACTAATTGAATACGATCTCGTTATGTGACCTCAAATATTCATAACTAGACCTTGAACTTGATCTAACACATATTTATTTTCTATGAATCACCAAGTTTTGTGAGACGCGGTCGTGACTCAGCTGGTGCCCCATATAATGCATCTAATATAATAAGTGATGGTTGTAGGTTCGATGTCAAAGCGACAAATTTGTTAAAAGTAATTTTATATAGATACTTTGAAAAGAGCAAAGTTGGAGAATCGGAGAACGACATTTTTTAACTACTACTACTTATGTAGATAGAACTGCTGTTATACTGTTCTATATATTAGATATTTTGTAGTGGTTATATTCTATTAGTAAACCAACAGAATATAACCAAATATTTTCGAATAATAACGTTCTTAAGTCCAGTGCTTGAGCCAGTCCTCGTGGCGCAGTGGCACAAAGTGTGACTGTAAAACCGACTGGTGTGGGTACGATCCAAAATTGACGAGATGAAATATTTACTTAAATTTATACGTCCATTTCTTCGCTCTGGTGTCGAGGCAAAGCGCGACGTTGAGTTCTGCCACTCAACACGCAATGCCTCCAGAATTCGGCAGAAAGTGGGGAACGGAGTGTCTTAACACTAGGTTCCCTTAGCCTACCCTGATGTGAGCGGGATACAGCGTGAAGCTGATTTTAATAACGTTTTTAAATCAAAAAGTGTTTTGGTTCATGTGTCATTCACAACTATTAGTTATTTATATTTGAGAACAAAGCCGCGGGTAAAAGCTAGTTAAAGTTTATAAATACAAGTCCTTATAATATCTCTAACTTTACAAAGGTGGTAAAACAAAAGCAATCTATTCACCGAAACTATTCAGTGACATGTACGACGAGCTCATTAGTGTAAAATACTCATAATACAGCTTCTAAACTCCTTTGTCATTTCAATAAATTGAATCAAGCCTTTCAATTCTCATTTTCTAAAATTGAAGTTATTCTATAATATATGTATATATAGATATTTTAATATATCGGACATTATAGTAGAATAATTAAATATTTAATATCTTCATTTACACGCTCTGGTAACGAGGCAAATAGCGGCGTTGAGTTGCGCAAATCAACACACAATGTCCCCGGTGTTCAATGTAAAGTGGGGAACGGAAGTGACTTAATAGGAATAGAGTTTATTAACACTAGGTTCCCAGGTTCCCTTTGCCTACCCTGCTGTGTGCGGGATACAATGTGAAGATAAAAAATCACAAGTCACTATTTTCAAATAAAGAAAAAAAAATATCACTTAACACTTTGTGTGTAAAGTAAATAAAAACCAAAGCTGATTTATGCTTTTGCCGCATAGCAGTGTGGCTGTGAATCGCGCATAGATATTTGGCTACAATCAAATAGAAGCAAATTTCAAAATATTGCTAATTAAATGGCAGTACAAAACCATGTGTTTTATCTGTTACAACGGGGAAATGAAAACAATTTAAATATAATCATTCCCCCGAATTGGAGTCGAACCTACTCACTGTCGTATTTACAACGAGGTGCTGTCCTATTATGCCACAATGACGGCCACAAACGATGAGTAAATTGGTATAAAAAATTGTAAGGGTGTATACACATTTATTTATTTATTTTTATTTTCAGCTTCGCGCTATATTCACACACATCAGGGTAGGCTGAATATGTTAAGCGCTAAGGCACTCCGTTCCCTATTTTCCGTCGAATTCTAAATGTATTGTAAGTGTTGAGTGTCGAAACTCAATGACGCGCTTTTCCTTAACACCAGAAAGGAAATATGGAAATAAAAAATTATAAAAATATTTCACTTCACGAGTGGAAATCGAACCCACAACCAGTCGCGTTTACACACACTTGTGCCCCTGCGCCACGACTGCCATACACATACACATAATAAAGATAATATCCCAAAGGGCTCGGCACAATGCTAATTACAATCGAACTGAAAGTTGAAAAGATAAACCGAAGCTATTATATTACCCACAAATCGATTTTCATTCTTCACATTAATTAATACACATGTATTCGATAACTGTAACGTATCGTTCGTTATAATTGGTTAAATCGTCTCTTCATACGTTTCATTGTTTATTCGATTATTTGCATCGAGACTTTTATAATTGATATGTTATTAAATTGTGTGTTTTCATTTCTTTAATGATTCTGGCTATGTATCAAGGTGAAGTGGGGAAAATGTATTTAATTTTAAATATATGCAGTGTTTACGTATATACGGTACTAGTGGCAACCGTACCGTGCGCAATTTCGTTTATGTGAACTATTAAACGCGAAAACCCATTTTTTTCCTGTTGGCGTTGTACCTAATTTTAAAAAATCCTCTCTCAGTGCTTCCCTACACCCCCCAAGGTACCTATATACCAAATTTCAATACGCTACCCTGTATAGTTTCGGCTGTACGTTGTCTTATCTTTTAGTCATTCAGTAACTAAAGAATTTCTTACATACAGATATACGATAGATACGGACGGAAAGCGGAGAACGTAATATCCTGACACTAACTTCTCTCTGCTATACGTGTGAAAACAAAACAAAATCCTACACCATGCTATACTACAGCGATAGATAGTTAATAACGAGTGAACAAAAGAAACAACGTGTTCGTTGGGGCGTGATCAAAGCTTTCATTACTGGCCCGTCCACAAAGTCAAATGACTGGCGGAACATTCGCGCCTAATTTAATTGTCGGTTCTATTTCAAATTTGCTGTAGTGTTTTTGTTTTAGCAGAATCGGTTTTTGACCTGATTTGTTTAGATATGTAGAGTTGAAACACTCCGACAGCCAACGTGGTTATCTTGGGGCAGTGGTACAGTCCATTTCATTATCATTCGTCATATCATCTGTCTTAACACTAGGTTCCCTCTGCTGCATGCGGGATACAGCGTGAAGCTAATTTATTTATTTATTTTATTTTTTATTTCATCCAGTATGACAATTTGCAGCGTTAAATTGACACTCGCCACGCAATATGTTAAAGTCTGACGGAAACCGAAGATACTAGTGGATTGACACTAGTTTCCCACTGTCTATTGTATGTGGAATAGAGTGTGAGTGAGGCTGATAAAAAAACTGATTTCCACATTTTGCCCGTTTTTCTATTGTTATTGCATATTACGTAATAGATTTCAACATTACCCTTTATTTAGTCAGACCGGTAAAAGCAAAATATTAAAAATTCTATCAAATTTCTGGATGCGTCACTGTCATATTCCGTTATCACAGTGACCACGGACAAAGACGACAAAGTGTTCCAAAAGTCGTGTTTCCAAAAATGTGCAACACTAAATAAAGAAAAAGAATCCATTTTAAAACTTCCGCCGGTCGTGGCGCAGCGGCACGAGGTGTGAATGCAAAACCGACTGGTTGTGGGTTCGATCCCCTCTCGAGGAGATGAAATATTTACTTAAATTTATATTTCCATTTCTTCGCTCTGGTGTCGAGATTGAGCGCGGCGTTGAGTTCTGCCACTCAACACGCAATGCCTCCAGAATTCGGCAGAAAGTGAGGAACGAAGTGTCTTAACATTAGATTCCCTCTGCCTACCCTGCTGTGTGCGGGATACAGCGTGAAGCTAATTTATTTTTTTTCATTTTTTAATTTTTTAAAACTTTCATTCAAAGAATCCAGTTTAAGACTTTCATTTAAAACGTTTCAAAATCAAAAGTCTTATTCCATTACCTTTACCCATTTTCCTGCTCTTATCCGATCACAATATATGTTTGTAGGATATAATAATAATAATGCAATATGATGCACACGTCCACGAGCAGTCAGAGAGGAGCGCTATTCTAAAGAATGTCATCTCGACGGACTAAAGACAATTTTGCGTTCCACAAAATTGTTTTCTCCTTTGTCCCTTCCTTTCTTATTTTTCTTAAGTCATAAAATCCTTTGTTCGAGTTTAGGAATGCTTGTGAAATGTCAGTTTAATACGTTAAAGAATGTATGTATGTTTTCATGAGATGTAATGCTGGTATCTTCGAGTTATCTCATATTAGGTTTCATTTTACGCATTTGTAAAGTAAATGCCTGTATAAGACCTTTTGATTTAGAATATATTTAGTTGTTAATTTGGTCTGGTTGAAAGACGTTTTAGGACTTTCGCTTCTGCTTACTTTTAAGTAAGTAATGATCTAAAAATGGAAGACGATAACAACGTCGCAGAGTTAGAATACTTTTAGTAGGTCTCATCTCCATGTTTTTCTTGAACGGACTTGGTAGTGAAACCTAAGGAACAACAATGCCATACAACGATATACCTGGAATATTAGAATTGCTTGAATATATTCCCTAGCGGAATCAAAGTATCGCGTAAACAATCTGCCTCCTTAGAGGAGAGCTAACTCAGATTCGCTTTAATGGGACACAGCAATGTCCCAATATTATTATTTTGTCAAATAAAATATTTAATATTTGTAAAGCAATTAAACATATTATGTATTTACTACATTTAACTTCTTATAAATATCCTTAAAAGTAAATCTTATGGTATATATAGTTTTTTTTTTCGATATTAAGAAGAAATGCGGCATTGAGTTCCGCTACTCGACACGCAATACTCCAGAATACGGTGAAAAGTGAGGAACGAAAATATCTTAATGGAAAAAGAGTGTTGTAACACTAGATTCCCAGATTCCCACTGCTTACCCTGCTATATGCGGGATAGGGCGTGAAACTAAAAAAAAATTAAGACTTTTGATCAACATTATATTGCCTTTACAAGTCAGTCAGTACTCAGTACTCATGGCATGTCGTAAGCGCGCCGTTTCATTTGCTCATAGTAAATTATAACAATTCTGTGTTAGCAAAACGAAAGGAAGTGTTCTTGGCCCGGTTGCGTGCCGGTGAGCGGTACTCAAGGATGTTGCTACAACAATCGGTCTATTGGATGTACGGTGCGGGATATTGCAGATATAGCCACCTACTTACTTAGAGCTGGTTGGTTTAATGATACCTTAATGTAAGGTGGTATTGCTGGGGTGCCTTTTTTGCTTGTTTGTTTACCCTTTTGAGGCCAGTTGTGGCGCAGGGGCGCAAAGTGTGACTGTAAAACCGATTGGTTGTCGGTTCGATCCCTATTCGGGGAGATGAAATATTTATTTAAATGTATATCTTCTTCATTTCTTTGCTCTGGTGTCGAAGTAAAGCGCGGCGTTGAGTTCTGCCACTCAACACGCAATACCTCCAGAATTCGGCAGAAAGTGGGGAACGGAGTGTCTTGTGTGCGGGATACAGCGTAAAGCTGATTTATTTATTTATTTATTTATTACATACATATTTCCTTTTGATCCAGCTCCAGTAGGAGCCAAGCCTCTCACTAATGCTAGTTTAGTAGTAGATAATATATTAGAAATGATTTCTTTTTTTTTAAAAAAAAACCCGACGCAAATGGAAGGGTGATGCTAATATAATTTTCGAAATTTTGTCTAAAATTTAAGATAAAAGTAGCTTTGGAAGAAGACAGTCTATATGCTTGCCATTGCCCACATTAATCATTTAAACTCCTCGACTGTCACATTTTAATTCAAGTTTCAGAATTTGAATCGTATATTGGAGTAACTTTGAAATTCTAATACACCTTTTGGATTCCCTCACTTCGCTGTACTACGATGTTGACATGCAAATCTTGTAAATCTTGACAAGAGTGATTTATGGATGAAAGTGGTATCTCACGACTTTTTGTGGTGGTGTCAGTCAAATTTTACTACAGAAATATTTATCTGTAAATTTTAGTATACTAAACAAAATGTAACAGTTAACGTGATGGTTGTGAGTTTGATTCCCATTCCCGGAAAAATAATTACTTATATTAGAAATAAAAAATTATCTTCTTTAAGAACAAGACAAAGTGCGACGTCGAGTTCCGCATCTCAACAAACAATATCTCGATAACTAGATGGAGAGCGGGAAACAGAATGTCTTAGCAATCAATTTACCCCTCTAATTTGCTACATGCAAGATACAGCGTGAAGCTGTTTTTTTCTCGCTTTTTCGAATCATTACGTGTTGACTATTCTACTAGATCTTCTGCTTTATCTATCAGCGAGAAAACGTACCCACAACCCCAATTGAAACTACAACCGTCGCAACGGCCTTAAAAATACATAAAGAAAATAAGAAAAGGCCACTACCCATACAAAAAAATCACTTACCTCTTTCTAAATATAGAAACATATCGGGCACCGTTTAACTGTACAGTCAGATGGTGGTTTTTACCTGACTAAGATATTTGTCATTGCTAAGAGCTAAGGGATGATCCGTCTTCATGATAAATGGCGTCCCCTAATGCGTTCTGTAACTCGCTACCCTGAAATAGTATTAAATGGTCACGTTATTAAGTTTAGTTCGGCCATTTTTCAAGTTGTAGCCGGTTTTCACTTAGTTTTTGACCGACTTTGCAGAATTGTATGTTGGTTTTTATTCCTTTTTTAGCTGCACATTGTATGTTTTTTGTATAGTAAATTAGATAGACTAATCTTAATATTCAGACACTGTAAACTACTTCGTCTAATGTTCGGGGCGATACGTGTTGAATGGTGGAACTCAACGCCGCGTTTTGTGTACGAGAGCAGTAAGATGAAAATAATATTTTCCACTAATGGAGATCGTGAGAATTAAGTTACACTCCCTTTATGAAATGTATCTTTTAAATGTTGACCAAATTCAACACATTATTTGGTTTTAACTCTTCGCTACCGTTTATTAGCTTTTGCAAATGCCCTACTTTTTGAATATAAAAATCAAAATATTGACAATGTACCTATATAATTTTATTTATATATTTATTAGCTTCACCTCTGCCTCTGCACAGTTTTTAACTTCGCCTCTGCGCTACAACTGTCATAAAATAAAAAGATATTAATAATATTATCTTTTTGTTTCAGGAATTTTGAAGTCACTGTATCAATTTTAAATAAGGTAAGTTATTATAAGTCATTTTTATTATTGTAAAATCAAATTTGTATAAAGGAAATAACATCACATGACATCACATTGTAAGAAATACTTATTTTTGTCAAACAACAAAAAGTTTATATTTTGATCATGTTTGTCAACTAAACTTTAAGAACATCTGGCAATGATTGTGACGCAGTCTTTCAGCTTGTGTTTCAACCTGTAATTGTGACACTCGTGGGTTCGATTCATTCTCTGAGGAATGAAGAATTCTCCTTACTCTTCTTGCTCTGGTAACAAGACAAAACGTGGTGTTAAGTTCCACTACTCCACACAAAATGTATCTAAAATCAAGCGGTGCGTTTAGAATGGAGTGTTTATATAGTAGGTTCCCTCTGCCTAGAAAGCGCGAAGCTACAGAAAATAACATTAAAGAACTCACTATCACCAAGCACAGTCGTCACTACACCTACACACACAAAAACCTTTTTCCAATGGATAGACATTCGAGGACTTCGGTCAAAAAATCAATTTGATATCCTCAATAGTAGAAATCCCCTTTCCGCCCTAACACCGCGTCCCCACATTATCGCATTTCTGTCGCGTATCGTGCTGTCTTTCAAAATTTCCGACTGACCAACTCTCGAGAATTGTCCAATCGAACTTTTTCCTTTTCAGTAGATATGAGCTGTGTTAGTGTTTTATTGCTTGCGTTCTTTGAATTTATTTAGCTTAAGTCTTAGGAAAGGAAAGGAAATATTTTCCAAATAAGTAAAATATGACTGTTTAGTACTTCTTAGTTAAACAGTGGAGATAACTTAAAAAAATGTATTATAGATTTATTTTTTTGCTTCACCTTTGTAAGTGATCACCGCCATACACTACCCCGTGTAACACCAGAGGGGTTACAGTTGCTTTGTCGGCCTTTAAGGTGGAGATAGACGCGCCTCGTCCTCGCCTGCTCGCCTGGTCGGTTTCCAGGAGACGCGGGTTCGAGTCCCGCTACGTTCAAATTCTTATACATTTTCTAAATAAGTATTTAATAGGTCAAACAGTTCTCCAGAACACTCTCCATGATCAATGCGGTAGAGAACGCACAGCGAGGATACATCTTTACGCAATGCCAAAGTCAAGCCCTGCACAGATCATAGGGGATCCACCTCTACGATTCGAATGGCTTCGTTGTATGCGATCAAATGAGTCAACCTGATACTGGGGTGCACCAGCCCAGAGATGAGAACATATGAGGCCAAATCTGGGCCCATACAGGGCCAATCAGGAATACAGCATGGAGCTAAAAACTTTTTTGAAGAAATAAACCAAATTTATTTCTTAAGAAAAGCTTTAGCTTCATGCTGTGTTCCGTACATAGCAGGATAGGCAGGGGAAACCTGGGGACCGCCAAATAAGGCATTAAGTGTTTAGTAGCGGAAATCGACGCAGTGCATTGCATCAACACCAAAGCGAGAAAAAGAAAATATTGAATATTTCATTTCCCCAAGCTGGGAAATCGAACCCAGAACCTGTCGCGATTAATAATCACACGATTGAGCCTCTACGCCACGACTGGCCTCAATAACCACATAACAAAATAACTATCAACTTTATACAGAATAATCTTGTTCACATCCGGACAAGGTTAAAATAGGGCACAAATAAATAATTTTAATTACAAATAAATGTGGAAATCTGATATAATAAATGATCTTTCATCTGCATTTATTTTTTTATAAGCTTGCTTAATTACGTTAATTAAGGTAATGACTTCATTGCGTGTATTATATTTATCACACATTATTAAAGTAATTTAAAATTTATATCAGATTAAATGGAAATAGATTAGCGTTTTCCATAACATTTTATACTATATATACCTAATTTTTAATTTTTTTACCTGAACGCATTATTCCACTTAACTAACTTATAAACGAGAGACAGAGAACTTAATGATAATACTCTCTTCTTGCGTTTATCGCGCGAATTTGAGATTTACATTACAGACCAAGAACGAAACGTGACTTGCACTATAGTGTGAATCTTCTACAATTCCTCTAGTTTCGATGAACCCACCACGATCACAATTACAGTCAGGCACTGTGCCTCTGCACCTAGATGGTCTATGTTTTTCTGTTACTTACAGGCAGACAGAACAGAAAAAGAGCTAGCCTATGGTATACCTATTCAAATCATTTGCTTGTTAACTTTTTGACCCCCAGGCGGTTACTTCTACTCGCTACATCGATGCTGTGTTTTGCTGAAAGTAAATCTAGTTCCTCTTACTATCAAATCTTGCTTGTTTTAACCACACTTTCTTTGAACATGTCATTCTATATTTAGAACATAGCCGTCATACCGCTACAACCCGCTGTGCCATTGCTTCACGTCGGCCTCAAATTCTGCTTAGAAGTAAATCTAGGAGCTCTGGAGTTTTGACTTTTTTTTTCTTTTTGACTTTAGACAATGTATTAAAATTATAAGTAAAAAAAAAACAAAAAACATCTTTAGACTAACGTTGTAAATATATTCAGTATTTGAGACCATCATGGGGCAGCGTTCAACTGATAGCCCAAAGTGCGGCGTACAGTTACGCCTCTCAATATGAATTCTAATACTAAATCGATTAAACAAGCTAAAAATAAATATATTTGAATCCACAACCATCGCGTCCACTCGTCAAATACTAATAGTTACATATTAAATCAATTCCAAACCTATATAAATTAAATGACGGTGATAATCGCTCGTTCGATCATAACAGATGCGGTGATTCCAAATTACTCGTGCCATCCGCTAATAGCCGTTAGAGCTCTTACTTTAGATTTGTTTTAGTCTATTTTCTCGTTACTTTTTATTTCTCATAACTTTTCTATGCCGTTTTAAAAGACAATTATAATATATGAGAATTTTAATGGAATTATTTACATAAATTGAAATTCGGTAAATTCAGATTGCTTTTTAGCTTCACACTATACCATACCCCGCACATGGCAGAGTACATAAGGGGAACCTGAAAAATGTTAGGATTTTCACCCGGGTGGAATCCATAATCATCGCGGAACAACGAAACAAGAAGAAAATCTCTTATTAGACAAACTAGTTCACTTGGACTTAGCCGTGCTTATGTAGATTCGATTGCCTTATTATATCACCATATAAAACATGTAGGCGAGTAATAGTCGCGTGTCGGAATATTTTATCGTTTTTCAAGTGTAATTTCATAGTTAATAGTAATTGCATTGAAAAATATATATTTTTTAAAAATATTTGAATTACCATTTATTATTTTAGAAATTATATTAGAATTTCGAGGCTAGTCGTAGCGCAAGGGCACAAAGTGTGACTGTAAAACCTGGACTGGCTGTGGGTTCGATCCCCAATCAAGGAAATTAAATATTTACTTACATATATATTTTCATTTTTTTGCTCTGGTGTCGAGGCAAAGCGCGGCGTTGAGTTCCGCCACTCAACACGCAATACCTTCGAAACTCGGCGAAAAGTCTGCCTACCATGCTGTGTGCGGAATACAGCGTAAAGTTGATTTTTACTTATAAGAACTTCGACGTAGTTTTATCACAACGTACGACTTAGTGCTCACAATGCTTGGACAGTTTTTCAAAAGGACGCGGGTTCAAATCTCGCTACTTTCAAACATTTATACGTTAACTTTAAATCGGAATAATTAAAATTTTCTATACGGGTAAGTAGTAGTTTCTATAAATATAAGTTATATTTATTTTTACCTTTCACATACATATAATATGCAAATGGGCTAATGTATAAGAGACCTTAAAGTAACAGTGTTCACGTTTATTTGGATTTCAAATTAGCAACACCTGTTGGTGCCCCGGAGTTCTCGAAACGTCCTGATAATTTGTGTATTTAATGTAAATTGCAAGACCCAAACGCTGGCGGGATGAAGTTCTTTATTTTAATTTGAGATTTGATGTCTTTTATATTTGTATATGTTTATTAATATGCGCTACCTTTTTGGTCTTGTTTTGGATGTAGATTTTTTTAGGTTCACGCTGCATCCTGCATATAGTAGTAGGCTAGGCAGAGGAGACATGGGAATCTAGTATTAAGATACTATGCCATTAAGACACTTTCGTTCTCCACTTTTAAAATTCAATTCCACACTTTGCCGCGTTGTCAAAGCGAGGAAATTAAAATATTAATCATTCCATTCCCTCGGGTGGGAATAAAACCCGCAACTTGTGCCCCCGTTCCACAAATGGCATCAAAAACAATAGGTATAAGTGGGACAAAAAAGAAAAGAGTTAATGAAAATAAAATTATGATGTATATTTATAACACAGAATTACTTCCAATCGCAATCAAAAGAACGGGCGTAATAAGGCCAATGTTTTTTAAAAAAGATTAAATATCAAATTAAATCAACTTCACTGTATCCCCCGCACACAGTAGGGCAGCGAAGAGGGAATCTAATGTTAAGACACTCCGTTCCCTACTTCCCGCCAAGTTCTGGAGGCATTGCGTGGTGAGTGGCGGAAGGCAACGCCTCGCTTTGCCTCGACACCGAAAAAATTAAAATATAAATGTAAATAAATATTGCATTCCCTCGAGTGGAGATCGAACCTACAACCAGTCTATTACAGTCACACTTTATGCCCCTGTGCCACAACTGGCCTGTTTTTTTTTAAACTATATTATTTTTTACTTTACATTCTTATTAAATAAAGAACAGTTCTTAATTCTTAACACCAATATTTACGATTACACTTAGAAATAAATAACAATTAAAACCGTCAACTTTTAGGTGTTTAGTTTGTTTAAACACGAATTCTTGTTGTACCAATAAAAGTAATCCTCTCGCTTATAAACGAGACTTAGGTACCCTTACAAAAGACGAAGGGGCAGAGGAAATTAAGAAAGTTTAATGAAAACATCGTCTACTATCTAAGAAGGGGTAGATAGATGAGCTGTTTAATGTTCAGATGAAATATTGTTTAGGGATGATCGATCTTGGTTATTAAAAGCGTGGATGGTAATGAGAATCCTGATAAGAAATTATTTGACTTTACGCCGAGTTGACAACCCTACGGTGAAATTAAAAAAGGAAGAATTTTGCTTATTTTTTTTTAATGGCTTCAAAAAAGGAGTTTATATGGTAGTATTTTTTTATAGTGATATTTATTAAAAAACAAAACGTGAGGTGAAGAGTGTGTTAAGCCATAGTGCTAGATTATTCCTTTTTGATTATTTTCAAAGTTAAAAAAAAGCAGAACGTGGTTATTTTTTTCTAAGTTACTCAAATCGTTCGCAAAATAATTTTAAAGTGTAATTCATTTTTTTTCGAAAATCATAAAAATTGCAGAATAAAAAATTCGAAAAATTTTAAAGTTTAAAAATTATATCAGTTTTTACATCCATACAGTGTTGATATGTCAGTTCCAAAATAATATAAGAATAATAGAAATAATAAAAAAAAAACTTTAATTTATTTAAAAATTTTCTAGTTAATATTCATTTAATATGTAAAAATAAAAATATGGCGCGTTGATTTTTCAATTTTAAAACAGAAATCCGGATTACAGAGGTCGGAAGATGATTTTAATGGAATGAGTGATGGCTCTTGATTGCGACTCGTACAAATGCCTGGTGTATAAATTGAATTGTTTTATATATTTTTATATTTATATATGTTTGTTTTTGTATGTTTGTTCGTGTTTTTAATTTAAAATCGATTTTGTTGAGATTTAAGACCTAGCACATTACGATTTCGATTTTATAATATCGAGTCTTATTACAATAACATTGTAGCGTAACGTAACGTCTGAATATGAACGAAATTATTGTAGATTTCTCGAGAAAATTGTAATGTTTTTTTTTACTGCCCTAGAAGACAAATAGCGGCGTTCAATCCACAATACCGAATCCGAATACGCAATATCTCGAAAACAGCGGTGCATCGAGAATGGAGTGTCTTAACTCTCCTTTCCCTCTGCCAATCCTGCGGTATACGGGAAAAACGTGCAGATTTTAATCGATTTTCTACATTTTGAACAATTTTATTCTACGTACTTGAACTCCATATGTAACTTTTAGGCGACTTATGGACAATATGGTTTCGACGTTCCATAAAAAGAACTTTTATTTGTCGGGAATAGCGAATGTTCGGAACTTCTTTGGAAGTTTCTTCCGGTATATTGAACTATGATTGCAGTTTGTAAATATTATTTCACTACAATAAAGCTCAGAGAACTTTTTATTAAGCTTATGTCAATCGTTGTTTTTTATCTTTGCCTATCTCTTATATCCAGGAAATTAAGCAGAGAGAAGTTTGTGTCAAAATACTTTCCGCCTATTTGAAAGATGTAGTTTGAAACCAAAGTATTCTAGCCTTTAAGTACTTATGTGGGGAACGTGAGGCCATGGCGAACTAAAATACTGTTAAATTTACCTCTTCCCCACGTAAGTGAGACCTGTGCTTGTCAGTAGTTGCGAGTTTCAAAATAAATTTACCTCGAGCTGGTATCAAACTTACAACCATCTCTATAAAATTTGCTCTTTTTGCAACGGTGTCATTAGTATATTTATAAAAAAAACATCAGTTACACATCAGTATCCTGCACATCCCACAGCAAGGAAAATGAATTCTGGAAGCATTGTGTGTTGAGTGGCGGAACTCAACGCTGCGCTTTGTCTCGACCCCAGAGCGAAGAAATGAAAATATAACTTTAAAAAAATATTTCATTTCCTAGAGTAGGGAACGAACCCACAACGCCGCATTTACAATCACACACTTGTGCCCCTGGGCCACGACTGGCTTCTAGCATCTTTATATAATAGGTATTCCTTGCATATAAATATTTATTTTGTATAGTTAGATATAACTATACACATTGAATAGTATTTTCCTTCGTACGACGTCGTTAGAACTGCCGTTAAGACAGTGCCAATGAAACCAAGCAAAGCGGTAATGTCTAGAAAACAATCTTGAAGCTAAATACCCTAAGTACGCGTACTTACGAGATGTTCTTGTTTGTATTATACTGGAGAATTTAACTAAACTATTTGATTATATGTTGAATTTGTGTTATATGTATCTATTTTTTTTTTCTAACATATTTTATGTATAATAAAGTGTAATTACATAATCAGGAAAGAAAAATACTTATTTTAGAAAACGTATCAAACTTTGAACGTACTTGGACGGTTTCCAAGAGGCGTGGATTCAAAATCCGCTATGTAAAAAAAAATACGCGTTTTCTTAAGTAATTGTTTTTTTTTTGTAAAATCCGCTCAATTAACACGACGTTGTATATGAAATTATTATTATATCAACGATTTTCAAGACAAACCGTGGCCTTGCCTTATGCGTTTTATGTGCGATATAGTGTAAAGCTGCAAAAAAAAACATATATATTTGCGTTATTTATATAAGTTAAGAAATATTACATTGCAAGTGCATATGATGCGTCAAATGCAACTCGTGGGAATAATATTACGACACACGCTATAGCGCAACACCGGTGGCATAATACTTAGGTATATATAGCTATTGCATAGACACTTTTAAATGTATTCTAAATATAATGTTTTCAGAGATAATTTATGGATTATTAAATTTTATATTAATTTAGATTTTTTTATAGGGGTGGCTTGTAGTTTTCCCCTTCTTTACTCAGACTTACTCAAAAGAACCTCGAGTCAAGACACTCCGTTCTCCACTATCTGCCCTAATTCCATACACTGTGTGTTGATGGTGAAGTCCACCGTCGCGTTTTGTTTACCAGAGCGGTAAAATGTAAATAATTGATGACGATGAACCACAATCATAACTTTTACAATCAATCAAATAACATATAGGAAGTGAATTACAAACAAAACGAAAGTCCACGACTGCGTTAGCTAAATTAATGTATCCAATAACACTTACGCCATCAAGTCAAATCCAACAACGTGCGATTTATCAAAATCGGTTCACAGGCTTTACAGTTACGAGGGAACAAAAGAACGAACATACATACATACGCGATAAAAACATAACCCTCCTTTTGAGCTTCGCCGCAGTCAAATAAAAAGATATTAAAACGCTTTACTGTTATATCTCTTTATAATAAATTTTTAATAATGTAATATATTTTATTATAGAAAATTCAATAGCAGGCCTTGTTATTTTTGTCACGGCATTACTCTGACAATACGTCAGTGCCACCTAGCTTTTAGCTTTTAGGTACAATGATTCAGTTTATTTTACTTTAGAAAATTGTTTTAGTCATTTCTTGTTTCCATTTCGAGTAAATATTTCAAAGTCACGAATGAACTGTACAGCTTTGTATATTGTTTTTGATTAATTAATGTATGTTTTTATTATTTTTTTAGCTTTACGCTCGCTCTATTCCACAAAAAGCAGCAGTGCTAAGACACTCCGTTCACCACGCTATCACACACCACATGGGTTCTACCACTCTAAAAATATCTTTTTTGAATAGTTTTATTAGCTACTTACTTTAAAATACATCACAACAAACTTTACAATTTACCATCGTTTAGATACAAACTAACTTCCAGAACTTCCAGATTAAGTTTATAAATTAAATGTCCTTTTGCTCGCTAATAGTCGAGTAAACATTTGTCGATATCCAAATGTGTTAACGGCTCCGCTGTAACCAATTACAGTGATTAAGCATTTCAAATGGTTCGAAAATTTAATTTAAATCTTTAAATTGAAAGTTTCTCTTATCTCTCTACTGTTGAATTCGTTCATTATTTATTTTTTTGTGTACGTTTGGTAGTATTATGTTCGATTCCCGCTTAGGGGATTGACTATTTCCATTTTCGCTTCGGTAACAGATAAAGCGCGGCATTGAAATCTATATGCAATGTGTTAAAAATTCGGTGGAAAGCGGAGAACGGAGTGTCTTTTTACAAAATTTCCGAACAAAACTTCCGAACATAGCAGTAGATATTAATATATCATAGCAGTAGATATAGCAGTAGATAATAGGGTTTTTGTATAGGATCTATGTAATTGTATGTTTTTGTATTGTGTACCTACATAAAATAATATTATACTTAAATTGTTATAAAAACCTAAAAGTAAGTTGAAATAAAATTGAAATTAATAAAATTGAAATAAATGGAAAATTAAAATTATTTTATGATTTTTTTTTAATGAATCATATTATATAATTAAGTGTTCTACACTACACTGTAATACTCATTACGACATTCACATAATTATGATGTAGTTTTCTACAAGTTTCTAAGAACGCGTAAAAAAATAAGAAGGTCAATTATTTGAACATACTCTGTTTTTAGCTTCACGCTGTATCCCGCATGCAGCAGGGAAGGCAGAGGGAGCTTAGTGTTAAGTCCCTGCGCTCTGCACCTTCCGCCGAATTCTGTTCGCATTGCGTGTTAAGCGGCGAAACTCTTCGACCTTAACACCAAAGCGAAGAAGTGAAATATTAAATATTTCCTCGAGTAGGAATCGAACTCACCACCTGTCGCATTTACAGTCACACGCTTATAATCTTTCCTTTGTAGTTCTCCATTTCTTAATGTGAAATTATATGTCTTTAAATTACTGAACCTAACACCACAACAAAAAAAAAATTCTGCACGAGTGGAAATCAAACTCGTAACTATCGTTTTACTATACCTATATCAAATGCTTTCCGCCAAGTCAGACACGATACATACAGTTTTCCTTCTAAACCACTTATGAACTATGAAATTTATGTTTATTGCACAATATAATATGTAAGTTAATGAGTACAAAGACATTTTTATCGCTTCAAATAAATTTACTATCGCTATAAAGTTATTTACTTGAGATAGGTTATGGCCACGCTGCTATATAAATAACCTAGAAGTAATAGCGTGAAATATATTTTTATACTTCATACGTTATTCAATGACATACCTATTTGTAGATGGAAAAAGTAGATTGTGTCAATTTGTTAAACTAATTTTTATTTTAACTTTAGAGAAGTGCAGCTTGTGACTAAAACGCGATGGTTGTGAGTTCAAATGTCGCTCAGGGAGTGATTTTTTTTTATATTTACATTTCCTCAGTCTGGTAACAAGGCAAAATGCGACGTTGAGTTCCGTCACTCACGACGCAATGCCTCGAGAATTCGGGGAAAAGTGGATAACGGAGTGTGAGAGGACGGTTTCCTTTTGACTATCCAAATATAGGCGGGATACAGCGTGAAGCTAAAAAACATCTCATCAGTTGAACTTTATATAGAACAATAGACAGAAAAAACCTAATGTTAACAATAAATTCAAGTTTTGGAAGTTTTGGTGGATTGACTTGTGACCTCAATACCAGGGTTCGTCGTAAAAACATATTTTATTACTTAAATATGGTCAAATCCTTGTGGGTTGCCAAAAACCTTTAAAATCAGATGTTAACCATAACCACTCATCAGATTATAGATATTGAATGGGATTCAAATTGACCACTATCGTATATACTGCACTAGCAGTAGCCAAGTTTTTTTATATAATGGCGTTCCAAATTCATCTTTATATACATTTATTGATGTATAATAAAATAATTTGAAAAGTACATCAGATTTTTTGACCTAGTCAAGGAGAGAATGACTGTTACCAATTTAATACGAGTTTACACTCTTTAAATGTTTAATATGTTAGATTATTAAATGAATATAAATCAAATTATTTAAGTACTAGATTGTTTCTTGTTTGGTTGAACACATCAATCTCAGAAACTACTCTTTTGAGTTGTAAAAATATTTATGTTACACAAAATAATGCGTAAATCGTCATGAAAAATGGATAGTGTATTTAGATATTACAGATCATTCACCTTTATTATCAAAATGTAAACATAAGATATGCTTGTTTATAAACATATACTCATTCGCTCTGGTAACGAGGCAAAGCGCGGCGTTCCGCAATTTAACACGTAAAGCTTCGAGAATTCGGCGGAAAGTGGGGAACGAAATGTCTTAACATTAGGTTCCCATGTTCCCTCTACCTACTCTACTATGTGCGAGAAACAGTATGAAGATAAAAAAAAATACTAATAGCGTTGTGGACTTTGATCCTACTACGTTTAAAAAAAATACATTTTCTAAAAATATCTAACACCATAGAACTTTCACGCCTAGGCCTCGTGGATAAAAAATGCGAAACTAAAAATAAAAATTGTTGATTATATGAAAGTAGTATTTCATTTATTTAATTTCTTTAGATTCACGCTGTACCGGTTACAGCAAGGGACGTAGTCAGAGGAAACATAGTGCAAAAACATTCCATTCTCCGCTTCCTGCCAAATTTTCGAGACATTGCTCGTTGAGTAGCGGAAGTCAACGCCGCGCTCTGTCTTGTACCAGAGCGTGAATATGAAAATAATTCATTTCAGTGGGAATCAAAATCTATATCCGTCGCGTTTACGGTCAGTCGTTATGCACTCGAGGAGGTGAAATATTTACTTAAATTTATATTTCCATTTCTTCGCTCTGGTGTGAAGGTTAAGCGCGGCGTTGAGTTCTGCCACTCTACACGCAATGCCTCCAGAATTCGGCAGAAAGTGGGGAACGAAGTGTCTTAACACTAGATTTCCTCTGCCTACCCTGCTGTGTGCGGAATACAGCGTGAAGCTTATTTGGTTTTTATTTGATTTGATGAATAATCTATTTGTACCTTATATTTGTACCTTATATACATAGGGTGTATGTATGAATATACGTGTCCTCGATATAAAACGATTTAGTTTCATCCTCGACAAAATTAAATGTCTTAAATTGTAATTTATATAGCGTCAATTAATATGAATGAACTTTATAATAACTTTAGCTGTAAATAGTGACTTATGCCTTTATAATATAATATTATCTTATATAAATATGCATGTTAGAACTTAATAATAAAACCAGTGTGAATAGTTTTCATATTTTTTATTTTACTTAGCTTAACGCTGTATCCCGGAACCTAGTGTTAAGACACTCTGTTCCTCACTAACTAAATTTCGAGAATATATATAGAATAGAATATAGTTTTATTATAAATATAGCTTGCGGCTAACTTAGTGACGCAGAAATGTGAAACATTCAATACTTCGTGTGAATTGTAATTAGTATTTACTGTTTGCGTATATTTCCGGTGCTTTTGATGTTGTGTGGTTAAATATCTTAATGATGAAAGACGGACAGATGGACATACAAGCGGTGTAGTGCATATTAAAAATAAAATGAGGTAGTCGTAACGTAGTGGCATCTGACTAAGCTGTAAACACGACGGTTGTGAGTTCCATTCCCACTCACAGAGGAATTAATTATTTTGATTTCTTCACTCAGTTAGCAAGCGCGGCGTTTCGCCGCTATAAAGCCAATGTCTTGAAAATTCAACGACGTGTCGGTCTGTCCGTCTGTTAGAGGAGTGCACTTAGAAATAAAAAAAATCATAAATCACGCTGTATTTCATACACAGCAGAGTAGGCAGAGGGAACCTAGTGTTAAGATACTCTGTTTCCCAATTTCAACCAAGTTCTGGAAGCATTGCGTGTTGAGTGGCGGAACTTAACGCCGCGCTTTGCCTCGACACCAGAGCGAAGAAATTAAAATATAAAAGTAAATAAATATTTATTTTCCTCGAGCGGGGATCGAATCCACAACCGGTCGACTGTACAGTCACACTTTGTGCCCTTGCGCCACGACTGGACTCATTGTATGGTTACTAATGTAAATTTAAAAAAAAAATATTTTAATACATTTTATAGACAGAATAATTTTAACATCCAAACATCTACTTCCCAATAACCTTTTCACATATTATATATACATATATCTATACATACGTATGTTTGTACATATTACACCACAGCACATTAAAAACACAACCAGTATACACAAATACTAGCTAATTATAAATTATTCACGCACAGTATCGAATCCAATACATTTATGTAACTCCACTTTATGTGGCACGTCACTAAACGTAATCGTTTGGTAGTCGGTTATCGTGGACTGTGTGAACGGTTGTGTTTAAACAGTAAACTCACTCTGTTGAGTGTATTGTGTCATTTTTGTAATTTTATTTTGTGTATTTTTGTGTAGTGGCAAGCATTTTTTTTTTTGTGTGGGATTTTGCAAGGATTTTTGTGTTGTAAGGTATGTTTTTTTTGTGTAGGTGTAATAGGCTAATTTTAACTATTTTAGAGTTATTGATGAAAAATAGTTAAATTTGACAGGATTTTTTTTTAAACTTCAAATAACCTTAAACATATAATAAATATGTCTTGTACTTATTTCTGATTAAGGATTATTCCTTATATGCTTATTCTGAGGGATGTGATGTTTGATGAGATAAAATATTTTGAGGAACTATTATTATATGACATTACATACAATAAAGGGCAGTCGTGGCGCAGGGGCACAAAGTGTAACATGTGTGTAGATTCGATCCCTACTCGTGGGAATTATTTTTTTTTTTTATTTTACATTTTCATTTTGCTCTGGTGTCGAGGGAAAGGGCGGCGTAGAGAGATCTCAACGCCGTCCGGCTCGGCGAAAAGCGGGAAACGGAGTGTCACAACACAAGATTCCCTATGCCTAGTCAGAGGAACAGGGAACGGATACAGCGTGAAGCTGATTTAATTTAATTTTAATATATAATAATAATAATTTTTTTTATTAGTGTATCAGCTGACTCTACTTACACAAAGCATGTTGTTATTATCTATTAATAATAATAATGCGAAAGTAAAAAAAATAAAATATCATTTTAACGTGTTCTAGGATTGTCTCTTATAAATCTATGTACAATCTATATATATACTATTAGTTTTAATATTTTCTCTTTCTCTTTGAATAGATATATAAAACTTGTGATAAAAATGTTTTTATAGAAAATTTTTTGGAGAAAATTTAAAACGTGAATTTAGCGGAATTTCCATTTCCATTTTTCTATCAGTATTATGAAAAAACACTTTTAATAAATTAACAATTGTTTTTTTATACATAAATCATTTTCTTTTGTGAGGAAGCGATTCCAATAAATTTCTTCAATAATGATTTATTTATATACAATCAAGCATCAATAAAAAATATTTTTAAATATGACAATAATTTTTTTTTTACTCAACAAATTTTCTACACTTAGCAGCACCTTGCTTGGGTGATATACTAAAATGCTTTGTTTGTGTACTTGCGTGAGGAGGCGTAAAAAAATATTATCCTTACTAAATTTTGACCGTCGTTCACACTTCAAATCCAAATAGATTAAGAAAATATATTCATAGGAAATTTAATAACATTTTTAAACTAGAATTTAAATAACAGTTAAGTTAAAAAAACATTCATATTCTTAATACTTTTCTTTCCGCCCTCCAGTTACAGGAGGCCAATAATTAGGGTCGATCACGGCATTTTGCAATTTTCTATATGCACATGCTGGAGTGTTAATCTAAAAATAAATTAAAAAATTAAATTAGCTTCACGCTGTATCCCGCACACAGCAGGGTAGGCAGAGGGAACCTAGTGTTAAGACACTCCGTTCCCCACTTTCTGCCGAATTCTGGAGGCATTGCGTGTTGAGTGGCAGAACTCAACGCCGCGCTTAACCTCGACACCAGAGCGAAGAAATGGAAATATAAATTTAAGTAAATATTTCATCTCCTCGAGTGGGGATCGAACCCACAACCAGTCGGTT
>JAATLQ010003329.1:0-37937 GCA_013421005.1 Heliconius erato x Heliconius himera | reverse complement strand
AAATCTAATATGGCAATAATCTGTTACTTTTTGCCTTCCGGCTTCGTTTGCGTGGACTTTACAACTCTAAAATATACAATCCCATTTCTTCCTATTGCTATAAGAATTTCCAGAAACCTGCATGAAAAACTTCAGCGTTCTACGCTGCGCAGTGTGTCTTTCGGGCAATGGCAACGGAATAATTTTATTTGTGAATTGATATTTAAAATATTTAAAAAATAATATTTAAACGTGATTTTAAAATAAAAAAATATTGAAATTCTACCAGGCAGCATCTACCTAGTAGGCCTCTGTATTTATGCTTAGCAGTTGTAAAATTATAATAATAAATTAATATTGTAAATTTATCCAATATACATAGATATAACGAGATAATACTGCCCTTAAGCTGGCTCTTTTTACTAATAAAAAAAAACAATTTATATTTTTATATAAATGATTTCATCTCTATATATAATAAGACAGTAAAAATATTTTGTCTGTACATTTAGTAATTTTGACTAAAATGGATAGAGGGACACTTAAAAAGAATAATAGAAACAAAAAGATTTTTTTTGAATTTCTTGTCTGTCTATCTGTCTGTCTGTCTGTCTGTCTGTCGACATATTTTTGTCCGCATTTTTCTCTGAAAGTACTGAACCGATTAACTTAAAAGTTTCACCAATTGCTTTGTTTTAACTCAACTTAGGTACTAAAGTTTGGTTCATCAAAATCGGTTCATTAAAAAAAAAATTATCGTCATTTGAATGAACTCAAGGCATTAGTTTGCCTGCGAATGTTATATAGTAATAGCGTTGGTAAGATTCCTGGCTTAAGAATGACATTCGAAACGTCTTGATTATATGACTGTTGATAAAAATATATATTTTTGAAGCACTATTATACAATATTTTATACAAAATAAAATAAACAAGGCCAGTCGTGGCGCAGCGGCAAGAAGTGTGACTGTAAAACCGACTGGTTGTGGGTTCGATCCCCACTCGAGGAGATGAAATATTAACTAAAATTTATATTTCCATTTCTTCGCTCTGGTGGCGAGGTTAAGCGCGGCGTTGAGTTCAGCCACTCAACAAGCAATGCCTCCAGAATTCGGCAGAAAGTGGGGAACGGAGTGTCTTAACACTAGGTTCCCTCTGCCTACCCTGCTGTGTGCGGGATACAGCGTGAAGCTGATTTATTTATTTATTTTATTATAGTTGTCAATCAATTCTGCTTATTAAATCAATAATCATGTATTTTAAGAGGGCGAAGCCGTGGGCGGGCCGCTAGTTTTATATATAATATTAAAACAAAGTTTAAAGAATACTTTCGATCCCATAACTTTAATTAAATTACACAAAACCCTTTAAAATTCCAAAATTCAATTACACAGACCGCACACTCAACAAAATAGAATTATCGCACTCTCGACAAGATAATAAGTTCAACCGTAAACATTATAAATGAATTATATGTGGTGTATCAGAATAAAAGGGTCCCTAACTCAGGAAAATCGGGAATTTACCATTTTTTTTTTTTTGGATACGCATCACGCGGTATCCCGCATATAGCATGATAGGCAGAGGAATCCTGGAAACCTAGTGCTAAGACACTCCGTTGCCATTAAGACCCTTCCGTTCCTCGCTTTTTGCCGAATTCTCAAGGCATTTTTAGTCATTGTCTTTTATAGTTTACTATAACAGTTTGGCCAGTGCTGCGTTGAATTCCACCACCACCTAACAAAATTATCTGATCCTATCCTGCTACAATCAGAAAAAAGTATGGCACCGAAAAATATTTATAATGTTTTTAGAAAAAAGAGTTTTTTTTTTACTTAAGTCACTTTCATTTAAGGCGATATTGTGTTATACTCATGTTTTTCTGGTTACGCATTTTTCGAAACCATTTATTGTGTTATACTCATGTTTTTCTGGTTACGCATTTTTCGAAACGATATATAACCCTCCATAAAATATCCCAATTGAAACGTGAGGGTCACGATCTTTGTAAATTAATTGAAAATGTATATTTATATATGTTTGGTTGTATAAAAAATTAATTACATTACGTTTCTTTATGATTAAAAATTAATGTTTTTAACCAACTTTAAAACAGAGGAGACTATTAATTTGAGTTTTTAGGGTTCCGTACGTCTTAAGGAAAAAGCGGAACTCCTATAGGATCACTTTGTTGCCCGTCGTTCGTCTGTCAAGACCCTTTTACTCAGAACGCGGAACACGTGGAGGTATCTAGTTGAAATTTATATCAAATACTCAAGTCTACTTCCTTACTACTTACTCTTGGTGCTCTAAAAAAATCATTTTTTTGAGCTAACGCTATCAAAGGACACAGCTGTTTATGCCGCAAATTCCCGCATAATTTCATAACTCGCAAGGGAATCAAAACCCACAGGGTAATTAAAAAGGGTAACAAATTTATAGGTATTTTATAGAAATAAATTATTACAAACTTATAATTGTAGTTAATTTCATACAAAACGAGTGCATACGTTCGCAAACTTAAGTTTGTCAGTTTCAAATTGTACTTCCCGTTGACATACAATCCAGAAATTGATACAGAACTCGCATTTAACAGGTTTTTTTGTATTTATATGCATTAAATAATTGGTATTTGCTTAATGTGTTTTACTTTTAATTAATATTACAGGCGATTATTTAGCAGAGAATAGAGTGATTGGTCACTATTTTTTTATTTTTATCCATGTCAAGTGAAGCTCAATAAAGAATTTTAAAAGTCAAAATAACAATAAATTTCATTATAACCCATAGTATCAGATGGCACTGCAATCCGTTAATTTTTTAAAATATTTTAACATAAAAAAATAAGCAGCATTTAATCTAGTTAAAAATAAATTAAAAGCTTCTCAGAGTTTAATAGCTACCCATTACGATCTCGTTGTTGAATTAATTATAATTGCGATTTACGACCCCTAAACTTGGGATAAGCCCTTTGAAATGTACACAACCTACCTTTGAGATGAGAGTTTGAGATGTGAAGGTACCGGTATTTATTGTAATAGATAGCTAAGACACGTATAATGACAACTGCTGCCATATTTAATTGGATTTACAAATTTATTTTCATTTTACGGGTTAAGACAAAGTGCAGCGTTGAGTTCCGTGAGTCAACAAGCCATGTAAATTGGATGGAAAGTATTAGCATCTCTCTGCAAACAGCTGCTATTTGCGGGAAAAGTGCTGCTAAAAATATAAAAAACTGGACGAGCGCGATTCAGGCTCGCCAACCTAGGGTTCCGTACAAAAATTGGAGGTCTCGAGCTTTTTCTGAAATTCAAGCGTAGCTTAGCCAGAGCTCTTTCATCTGATACCTCATTTGAATATACCGCTTTAATATCTGTCCCCCTTTTAATGCTATTATTTTTAGAAAATAACCACAAATGTATAGATTTCAGATTTTTTTCCTGAATTACTGAACCTGTAGATGCTAGTTGCCAAATTTCGTAATTCTAGATCAACCGGAAGTACTCTATTCACTTTGATTCCTTTGATAGTGTCGAAATAAACGTTTCTTGCGATAGAAACGGTCGTATCTTTTTAAGTAACTGTAGATATACGTTTTTTTTTTCAGGAAATCGTGAAGCCGTAGATTTGAGTATATGGTTTGAATTTTAATCCGATATCTCCAAGCGTTCTTGAGATAAAGGGTCTTATAAGGGTTCCTTTTTTTACTTAAAAGGTAGGTAGGTACCTAAATTATGTTTATCTAGGCATTCAAATTTCAATAATTTAAGTATTATCTTTTATGCCTTTATATGTAGTCACTTTGGCAGCTTTCTTTTTACATATCGATTACATCTCGCAGAAAAATGATCGACGAATATTTTATTAATGAAAACATTCAATTTCATTGTATTGTTAATAAGAAGAGATTTTTTTATTGTATGGTTCAACTAAATTGAAGTTATGATAACTAAGTTCTAGTTGAGGTTATGATAACTAAGCTTATTAGAAGCATATACTTATTAAGAAAACGAATAAAAATTTGAAGTAGCGGGATTTGAACCCGCACCTCTTTGGAAACCGTCCAAGCGCTACGTTCAATTTTTTATACGTTTTCTTAATAACTATTTTCTTTTACTAAGTGTCGAATAACACTTAAAAAATGTTACAAAAATATTAGAATCATTTTCAATATTTCAAAAGTGTTAATATTAAATTTTGCTTTAAGCTAGAATATAAAGTAAAATTAAATAGATTAATTATTCAATCACCTTTTGGACTTTAATCTTTACAATTTCTAATTTATGTAAACAAACAAATATGAAAAACTTTTAAAAACATCCAACAATTAAATTAACGCGGCAGATGTGGGCTCAACACGCAATGCCTCCAGAATTCGGCAGAAGGTGGGGACCTGAGTGTCTTAACACTACGTTCCCTCTGTCTACCCTTCTGTGTGCGGGATACAGCGTGAAGCTGTTTTTTTTTTAGATTTAGGCTCGATTCCTGCGCTTTGTCTCTAGTCACAAGATAAAGCACGGAATTGGTTTAGTTAGACTTCACCGTTATATTCATTTACTTTTTAATATCACCAATTTAAAAATAGAAAAAAAATAACATGATCAGAAAGATGGATTTTAATTACCTAATAAAATTCAATCTCAATCAAATCCCTCCTCTAGGAATTAATGTTTATTTCGAACACTGTTGCCGCCGAGAATATCTTTTCCATTATTAAACGTGCCTTTTGTACAATTATTCAAAATACCCTGAGGTTTCTATGGTTTGAGCGAAAGGTTTAATTTGAAAAAATTAGGTTAGTTTCGTTTTATTCCGAATTCGACGGGAAGAAACGCCACGTCTCTTTCGTTATTTTTTGCTTGGAATAAAGAATTTAAAATGAAAGGAGAATATTGTTATTAATTAGCAACGTCAATTGAAATTGTTTTTTTAATGATATAATTTAGAATAAATTAAAGAAAAATGTAATTTTTTTTATTTGGTAACTTCGCCGTTCCCATGATGAGTAGTGACTATTTGAATTGAATAAAAGGATCGGAGTGTCTTAACATTGAGTTTCCGCTCCTTACTTTCCTGTATGCGGGATATAGCATGAAGATCAAAAAATGTTATTTAAATAGTGACGGAACCTGCATCTAAATGGCGAGACGTTCTTGACTGTTTTCGTAACCCTAATTAGAAGTGTCTTAGAGAATGGTGAGGGTTTTTTAGTATGCGGAGACTATGTAATGATTAACAAAATATTGTAAATTGAATTCCGATAAAATAATGCGGAAATTCTATCATTTTTATAGAAAGATATAGATAGTACGGTATCATAGAATTACTGCGTCAGATGCTTCATACTAGTAGATAATTTGCACATGATTTGAGGTCTGTGGTGGCGAAGGTGTTGGGTTCGATTCCCACTCGAGGAATATTTGTTATTTTTCGCTCTGGTGCCGAAGTAAAGGCGGCGATGACGTTGAGTTTCCCACAATGCCTTCAGAACTCAGGGATTGTGGAGTATCTTAACACTAGGCTCCATCTCTCTCTCTGCCTACTTTGTTAATTGTGACATACAGCGTGCATCTAAAAAAAAGAATTGTGCATTTAGGATTGATTGATAAGTTTCACATTTTACCAATATACAGCAAAGCATACAGAGAGATATCTATAAAACACTCTGCTCTCAGCTTTCCGTGCAAATATAAGACACTTTGTATTGAGTGGCGGAACTCGAGGCCGCTTTTAATCAGCTTCACGCTGGATCCCGCACATAGCAGAGGGAACCTAGTGTTAAGACACTCCGTTCCCCACTTTCTGCCGAATTCTGGAGGCATTGCGTGTTGAGTGCCAGAACTCAACGCCGCGCTTAACCTCGACACCAGAGCGAAGAAATGGAAATATAAATTTAAATAAATATTCCATCTCCGCGAGTGGGGATCGAACCCACAACCAGTCGGTTTTACAGTCACACTTCGTGCCGCTGCGCCACGACTGGCCCTGAAGGCCGCTTTTGTTTTATCATATAGAAAAAATGGAAACAATTAATTCACCGCCTTTCCAATCAAAGTCTGTGGAGACAGCGCTAACAAAACTATCAAGTTACAACTAAAATTGAACGTATATTTAAATAGAATCCGTAGAGCGTCTCTATAATTTTAATTAAAAAGCCAATGAATACTATAATTTCAGACGAATAACCAATTTAATTTATTCATCACTTATTAGCTGAGAAAATATTTGAAATTTTATAATTGAAGTATAAAAATGTGAGTTTTTTCTCGAAATGGGTGAAAATTTAAAGTTTCATAAAGTGATATCGCTTTTGTTTCGCTTTTCGCATTAGTTACTACTTGTTTTTGAAAGATTATAATATTCTTCTTAATTTTGTTTTATTACATTTACTAAAAGAGGAATAATGTGTTCTTAAACGAAACCTTTAATAATTATTAAATTAACTTTTTAGCACCCGGCTTTATCTTCACGCTTTTTTTCGCATAGTAGGTTAGACTTATTTTCCAGATATTGAATGGCAGAACTCGAAGAAGCAGAGTAGGCAAAGGGAACCTGGGGACTTAGCTTTCAAAAGACTCTCTTCCCATTAAGACTTATCTGTATTTCTAAATTTTTTTCGAATTTATACTAAGCACCTGTACTGAGTCACGCCACGCTTCACCTTACAAGAGAAAACAAAAATAATAAATTCCCCTAATTGGAGATCGAATCACCAACAGTCATGCTTATATTCAGACAGTATTTTACTACGTCACGATAGCCTTTATATTTACAATTACATACTATATATTTAATTTAAATTTATTTTAATATATTTAATATTTTACTACTACTTGAAGCCAGTCGTGGCGCAGCGGCACGAAGTGTGACTGTAAAACCGACTGGTTGAGGGTTCGATCCCCACTAGAGGAGATGAAATATTTACT
Source organism: Heliconius erato x Heliconius himera (assembly GCA_013421005.1). NCBI lineage: Eukaryota > Metazoa > Arthropoda > Insecta > Lepidoptera > Nymphalidae > Heliconius > Heliconius erato x Heliconius himera. Next base: position 31,030 of record JAATLQ010003329.1, on the reverse strand, counting down.
TAAATTTATATTGCCATTTCTTCGCTCTGGCGTCGAGCCTAAGCGCAGCGTTGATTTCTGCCACTCAACACGCAATGCCTCCAGAATTCGGCAGAAAGTGGGGAACGGAGTATCTTGACACTAGTTTCCCTCTGCCTAACCTGCTGTGTGCGGGATACAGCGTGAAGCTGATTTATTTTTAATATTCCACTAGTTTTACGACATTTTAAAATTGATTAATCAATTTTAATTGATAAAATATCGTTTACAAAGTGACGAAAATCACTCTGAAATAAAATAATTTTCAGTACAGATATCGTTGTCGTTTGAAGCAAGCGACGTCAATTAAATCACTTAAGTGGGTATCAAAGGGTCGTACACTGTAGTGGAGCTTTTATTACGTATCTATATAATAGTGCTTCAAAATTTTATGTTAAATGCTTATTTTTAAAAGTGATTTTCATATATATTGAGTCCTGAACAGATCCTAGGTTGTGACTTTAACGCGACGGTTGTGAGTTCGATCCGCACTCGGGGAATGAATTATTATTTATTAAATATTTTTATTTCATCAAGACAAAATGCCTGGCGTAGCCTCGAATAATTCGACTGAAAGTGGAGAACGAAGTGTCTTAACACTAGGTTCCCTCTGCCTATTCTGCTATATACGCGATAAAGCGTGAAACTGATCAAATAAGAATTTGTTGTATACTCGTGATGGTAGCGGGTTGCAATTTTTAAAGTGAATATATTTATAAGTTAGCCACACTCTTAAACTTTAACGCGATGGGAGTGGGTTTGATTCTTACTCGGAAGAATGATTTATTTTAATTTTCTCGTTCTGGTCGCAAGACAGCACGGCGCTGAGTTTCACGATGTTTTTGTCTACACGTCTCAAAATTAGGCGGTGTGTTGAGAATGGATTGTCTTCACTCTTGGTTCCCTGGCTATGGAAGAGCCATATGCTGAGCGTACCATATATAAAATGATGCCAATGTCCAATAAGAACTCAAGTCACTAGTAAAATGTTTCTTAATGCATTTTGATACTTCATTTGTATTAAAATATTTTTTATGTTAGACATAAAGGCTATTTTTAATTTTATTGTTCTTTAGTTTTGTTTTTGTTAGTTTCATCAAGGTAGAGAGACGGAACCTGAAAACCTAGAGTTAAGCCACTCCGTTCTCATAAAGATACTTCCGTTCTCCACTGCCAAATACTCGAGGCATTGCGTGTTAAGTTGCGGAACTCGACGCCGCGCTTGGCCTTGTTACCAGAGCGAGGAAAAGAAAATATTATATATTTCACTCCTTAGAATGAGAATCGAACCACAATCCTCTATTTTTATTGTATCTATATTTTATTGTATTTGTCAAAACTTTCATTTAATTCTGTATTTACTGTAATTTGCTACACACTTATGTAACATAACCTATATTATAAAGGTCGAAGGGTCAGATCGTTGTAATTGGAAGGGCCAGATGAGAAAATTTTGAAACTCACAAAATATAAATTCTTTGAAAATTAGGAAATACCTCAAAGCAATATAAATGAGAGGAAAATAATTTAGACGAGCATTTCGCTCGTTTGTAAACCCCTTTTTACTATATTTGTTTTGTGGATTTCACTAAATGGTTTATCTCTTTAAGAAATTATCTCTAGGCTTCTATTTTAAGACTACTTTGCATATAATAGATACTAATTAGGTAAAATAATTGTTTTTGTTATAGATAAGCTGTTTTTAAGTGGAATTTGAAATCACAAATACTTTCTCAGATAACGCCATTTACTATGTAGTAATAATTCCATAAAACAGCTTGACGCTGTATTCCGCACACAGCAGAGTAGGCAGAGGGATCCTAGTGCTAAAACACTCCGTTCTCCATTTTCCGGCAAATTCTGGAGGCATTATGTGTTGAGAAGCAGCCAACGCCAATAATAATTCTATATTTTATTATAAAAAAATAGCACTAAGCAATTGCACTAAAGCTTAACAAAAATAAGCTTTCCCTATAAATTTAACGAACGCAACACAAAAAGCTACGGCTGTAAAGTGGTATAGGTTTTTTTAAATGTAAAGCACCTTATGCATTGAAATCGAGCCCACAGTAACTTCCAGAATATTTATATAGAAATATTTAGAATCATAGAAAATTCCATATTCTTAATGTAAAACCAGCAAGCGCCTTAATAAAGGATTAACCGCGACGTCTTTTCCCCATAATGTTAACGAATGATAAACTCTATCTATTTAATAGATAACTTTTTTAGCCTCATGGTGTATCCTTCCCAAAGCAGGGCAGGCAGAGCGAACCTGGAAAACCTAGTGTTAAAACACTCTGTTCGCCATTTAGGGTCCCACTTTCCGCCCAATTCTAAAGGCATTGCATTAGAACTTAACGCCAGACTTACTCCAACTCCAAACTTACTCCAAAGCCATAATCCTTCTCGGCCTCTAAATAGAATAAATATAACACTTAAGCATTCTACCTAAATATTAAGAATTAATAGAGACCAGTCATGGCGCAGGGGCACAACTGTGTGACTGTAAACGCGATTGGTTGTAGGTTCAATAACCAATCGAGGAAATTAAATGTGGGTCGAGCTGTAATTTAAATTTATACTTTTATATCTTCGCCCTGATGTCGAGGCAAAGTGCGGCGTTGGTTTCCGTCACTAAATACGCAATGCCTCCAGAATTCGGCAGAAAGTGGGGAACGGAGTGTCTTAACACTTAAATCCCTCTGCCTACTCTGCTGTGTGAGGGATACAGCGTGAAGTTGTTTTTTTTAATTTAATAATTAATAACGATATATTTCCACACTTTTCATATAAAACCAGCAAGCGCTCTCAAATTTAAACGCGATGAACGTTCCCCACAATTTGAACGATAAACGCAACACGAAGAGCTACAGCTGTAAAGCGCTTTACAGTGGCTGAGGTAAAAATAAAACGGTTAATAAAAGCCTCATATTTCGTGAACAGGGGGTAATGGTACTCGAAAAGCAATCTTGTAGGTCCGAGTGCCACTCTTACCCGTGTTGTGGGTCGAGCTGTAAGAGATACGGTGGTGTGTGTGGATTGGTATCGCGGTTTAGTATTTGTTTATTTGTCATTTTTAGCAGGGTAGAGGGAACCTGGGGGCTTAGTGTTATGACACTCAGTTTCCCATTAAGACACTTCCGTTCTCCATTTTTGCGTGTTGAGTGATGGAACTCAATGCCGCGGTTTGCCTCGTTGCCACAGCGGGAACATGAATATATAAAATATTTAATTTGCTAAAGTGGGAATCGAACTCACAACCAGCTGTGTTTGCAGTCGCACGCTTTTACCCCTGTAATTAATTATTTATTTCCAAAACAAAATTTGAATAAAAACACTAAATGTTAAGTAATGATGTTATTTAATAAACAAATTATAAGCTTTTACTAATTATTAATATTCCTTAAAGTTACGATCACGAATTAAAGAGAAGAGGCCAAAGTAAACTAATGAATTATTACAGCAAATTTATTACTAGTGTTCGAAGATAATTTGAAAACCATAATTTAAATTAAATTCTGTGATAGAAGTCTTTTTTGTAAATATTGTCTTATTTTAATCCTTTTTGGTGTTCACACATCTCGTGCAAGCATATATGAAAAAAACACAAAAATAGTTTTCCATTTACAGGCCATTTTAATATATAAAATAAATAAAAAATCCTCAATTTAACATAGACGACCTAAAAATTATGGTAGAAATCATGAGTTATTATAATCTGATTCCAAAAAGGCTCTTTATTAATTTACAACAAAGATTTTATATTTAACTAAGACGAAAGTGATCATTATTCATAAAATATTATTATTTTTATTGTTATTCGTGTTGCTTATGTTATCCATAAATAACATGAACAAAACTAACTATATAAAAAATAATTTTCATATTATAATATTTGTGACCTAACTTCTTCCTTCTTTCACTTTCAACAGCAACCAAGTCGATGTTTTGTTGATATTAAAAGTGTTATTCCTACACAGGAAAATATTTAGAAATGTACAAAAAAAATGTCTAAATTCTTATATCTATAACTTAACTTATATTTTCAATTTCCGCTTCCGCCTATGAACTGCGCCACTAGTTCGTTACCATGTATGGCGTACTCACCGATCGCTCGTTGGTTCCAGAGTGCGGATGTCATACGTTACGAATTTCACCAAAAATACCTTTTTTCCTTTCATCACAAATTAATGTTTGCTGTGCACTCGCCAGTTCGAGAGCAATATATTGCTTGGTATATTTAAAATTATTCATTCATTTGTTTTTTATTTAAATGTTCTCGTGTATAGAGGTTGGCAGACTTACTATAAAAAACTTATTTTTTTACTTTCCATTTTAGGTAGCAGAGTAGGCTGAGGGAACCTAGTGTTAATATTCTCCGTTCTCCATTTTCTACTGAAGCCTGGAGGAATTGTGTGTTGTGTGGCGTAATTCAACACCGCGCTTTGCTTCGACACCAGAGCAAAGAAATTAAAATATTTAATATTTCATTTCCTTGAGTGGGAGTCGAACACACAACCTGTCGCGTTTATAGTTACACGTTGTGTCTCTGCGACACGACTGGCCTCATATTTTAGGTTTGACGGCGAAATTTAACGCCGTCGTTTGTAAAATAAAACTAACGAAAATGACAATATTTCATTCCTCTGAATGAGAATCGAAAACTGAATTAGTTCACTGTGAAAATTTATATTTTAAAATGCTAGTTTTTTGTTTAGTTACGTTTGACTTTATACTAGTATTTAATAGAAATATACGTTTACAGGTCTCATTCGGTCAAACGAGTAGTATGATTCAATTGAATGATTTGTTTTTGAACTGCACCGTGTTTTATTGGAAACTTTTAATGTGAATGTAGAACGAATGAAATATTGAAAGCGATTTAGTTAAATTGATTCATATTGAAAAACGTTTAAAATGTTTTAATTTGTTTAAAATAGTTTTTAGTTTTAGCAGAATTATAAAAAAATGTACACTCACAACCATCACGTCCAATGTTTTTTAGACATGCCTCCGTTTCCTTTAGTGTATCTCCTTTTTATTCGCATACCCTCGAAGGAGCATCTAAATAGATACTTTACAAATGTAAATAGTAAAATATTTCTGAATAAGATACGAATCTATAACTATCACGTCGTATGTATCTCAACTATCCCACAAAATCGATTTGACTTAACATTTTCTATAACTTCTGATTTTATATAAAAGTTACTATGAAAAGTCGATACTAAGATTTCCTATAAATATTAATTGCAAATTTTCAGTTGTGTCAATGCATTGCGAGGTAGAAAGAGACAGATTTCGCTATTCAACAGTCTTCGAGACATTTCACTTTCAGTGGCGTAACTCAACACCTTTATCTTGCTTGTACGGTAAATAAAAAATATATAATTTAAAGAAATTGGGTTCAAACCCTAATCCACCGAGACGTTGTTTCACTGCGCCTCGACGGCCTTAACATTTCTTTATCTATTATTATTACTAATTTTATTGTTATACTTAGAACAAATATATACTCATATTTTTCAGCTTAAGCAGAGGGAACTTAGATTTTGATATTAAGAGACTCCGTTCCCCTCTTTCCACCGATTTTTGAGGCATTGCGTACTGAGTGGCGGATCTCAACGCCACGCTTTGTTCTTTTCTTGTATAAAATACATATGTAATAAATATTAATAAATAATCGTTTATTTCCCTGAGTGGAGATCGAACTCACAACTCTCACATTTACAGTCAAACACTGCGCCACATCGGCCTATACTTTTCTTTAACTTTATCAAAATAAAAAAAAATACAGTTTCGCTATTGCAATAATTTTGTTTGTATTTATTTTTTTATTTGGTCTTCCTTATTTAAATATTGGTATTTAAATAAGGAAGACCAAATAAGGCGAGGTAGTTTTAAGTATAGTGTAAACGACCGCTCGCCTGATTATCACCACTCTAATAGAACGTATATTCCTATGAATTAGCACTTTGCACGCTTTTGGTTACTTCATTCATGATTTTATGATTATTTAACATTTTAACTTTTGACCCGAAACAAAAACGAAAGTAATAACAAGATAATAATTCATAGTTTTTTTAGAACATGTTAAACATAATTATATTTATAATATATGAGGCCAGTCGCGGCGCAGCGGCACGAGGTGAAACTGTAAAACCGACTGGTTATGGGTTTGATCCCCACTCGAGGAGATGAAATATTTACTTAAATTTATATTTCCATTTCTTCGCTTTGGTGTCGAGGTTAAGCGCGGCGGTGAGTTCTGCCACTCAACACGCAATGTCTTTAGAATTCGGCAGAAAATGGGGAACGGAGTGTTGTTTGACGGAACACTAGGTTCCCTCTGCCTACCCTGCTGTGTGCGGGATACAGCGTGAAGCTGAAGCTTATAATATTTAATAGTCGAGGACGTATAAAACATATATATTTGAATTAAGCAACGACGCCCAAAAAATCATACAAAATTCCTACTATTATTATATTGTTACCTATTTTTATACATCCCCTAGATTATATAATATAGACTCTATACTACAATTTTTATATGAAAAGTGTCATATAACGTACTATGTATACATAACAACAAAATTAATGAAATCTTGCACTATTGCAAGAATTTTTTTGCAAATTCTTGCAAATCTTAATTCCCAAGTCTCAACATGAAGACTTAAAGGGGAAATTTAATAAAGCCGGCTCTACACGGCACAGCGTGAAGCGTCACTTCCTTTCCAATATGGGGGACAAGATGGCGCTTAACTTGCTTTAATTACACACTGTTTCCGGAATTTGATATATATTTAAATGGCGAAACAAATTATTTTATAGTTTATAGTGTCTAATATGGGTATAATTTTAGTATTCATATTTATTACCTTCAGTAATTATTATAGATTTAAACGTGATGATTTGAATATGATAATGATGATTATCGTAAGAAATATTTAATATTATAGCAGAAAAATATGAACTACATATTAAGTAATTTTAAATTATTTCAAATATTTAGGCTAAAATATTTTGTAAATATCTGAGAAAACAATAAAATACAGTAATAAATAGAGGTTTTTTTTAGTAATAATTTAATCAAAAACACTTTTTTAAATTTTCATATATCTCTAAGCTAACATGCCTTATGACAATTTTTAATTTAATTTTGAAACCGTCGTGGCGGTACGGCGTCTTACTATAAGAGACACAGTATCTCACAAATTAAATAGAAAGTGGAAAATGACGTGTTTTGACTCAAGGTTCTCTTTGCCTACACTGCTATAGCTAGGCGATATACAGCGTGAAGCGTAAAAACCCTTGCTATAGTGACAAAATACTCTTCTTAATCTCACTCCTTTTTAGTCATTAAGCCGAATCATGACTTAATAACAATATTTCTTAACTAATCAAGTCTTTAAACCTTTTGATAAGCCCACTTCTATTCATCTAGCATTACATTGTAGGATACGCGTCGCCATTATACATTAAGCATATAAATGTTTCTCATTTTATATCCTTTCGTGACTGTCTGGTCTAGAATATTGTTAGTATTGTAGTATTGTTCTACAATACTAACAATATATATTAAATTACATTTTTTTATTATAACAGCTCACAGCTTTCCATATAACAGAATAAACAAAAGACTCTCTGATCTCTATCTTTAGCACACTTTTTTAGATATTACATGTGGATCGGCGGAACTCAACGCCACGCTATGCCTAGAAATTAAAATAATAATAATAATAACAACACACATATACAAATAAAATAAAATAAATACATATCAAATACTGTATATAATATACTATAATTATTTATCAACCGTCTTATATTTTATTTTTCCGTTAAAACATTGCGCGTTCAATGTCGGAATCTAACGTGTGCTCACACGCACCTCGTCCCATCCATCTTGTTGGCACTATGCCACAAGGTAAATTCCAACACTCATCCTGTATGAGACTGACATTCGTAATTTCTGTTGTAGTATAAATAATCTATTTATACTCTATACAGGATACTGCTAACATTTTAGCAATATTCTACTGTAAATTATAAAGTTTCGTTAGCATCTCGTTAATATAACTTTGAATTTATATCTATATTAATATAATAAAGCGGAAGAGTTTGTTTGTTTGTTTGTTTAAACGCTATCTCTAGATCTACTGGTTCGATTTACTTATTTTTAGTTTTGTATGAAAAGTACGTTCTTCAGGAGTGCTATAGGCTATATAGCATTATGGTGTAAGTCTTAGTTAGCCTTAAATAACGAAATAATAATAATAATGAACACCATCGAGCGCGCTGCAAAGATGGTCAAATATATGTCAGTATTGTACATACTGACATATATTTGACTATTATATTTATTATTTATAGAAAATGAAGGATAAGTGTCTTACCACTAAGGTCTCTTTGCCTACTCTGCTATATAATACACTTTTTATTAGCTTCTCGCTGTATCCGATACATAGTAGTGTAGGCAGAAGGAATCAGGAATAAAACTAAGTTCACATAGTTTTAAGACACTACATATCCATTAAGACATTTCCGTTTCCCACTTTCTGCGAAATTCTGTAGGCATTACGTGTTCAGTGGCAGTGGTTTACGTTTGCCTTAACACCAGAGCGAAGGAATGAAAATGGAGAACGGATTGTCATAACACTTGGTTCTCTCTGCCTGTGTGCGGGATACAGAGTAAAGCTGATAAAAAAATATTTAATTTCCTCGACTATCAATCGAATTCACAAGCTGTCACGTTTACAGCCAAACGTTGTACCTCTGAGCGACAACTGGTATCGCTATATTATACCCGTGAATTATAAGCGTAAAGCTAAAACTAATAAAAGTAATTATAATTTTTAACAAAACAAAAACCGTCTACTTCAATTTCCAAAGGATCCCATGATCAGACATAACCAAAATTTCAAATATCCTTTAAGTATATCGGTCCCAATAAAAAAAGAATCATTAAAATTTTTGTCGCGCAAATACTTAATGCAAATCCGTGTGGTTCTGCACTACTACTACTAGCCTTGAAGGCTAAAAAAGAATCATCAAAATCGGTTCACCCCGTAAAAAGTTTTGATGTATCAAACATAAAAAAAAAGACAGGCGAAATGATAACCTCCTCCTTTTACAGAAGTCGGTTAATAACATACGGAACATTTAAAAAATAATAATAATAAGAATGCAATCTCAAGTCGCACTTGCCAAGCACCATAAACAAACATATATACATATATTGCTATAGTATTATATCATTTATAATATACCTCTACCTACACCTATAAATCTGGCGCCGTTCCATTCACGAGCGAATCTCAAATGAGACAGCGGAAGCTAAAGTCAATGGAATACTAATAGAGATGTTTGCGATACATACCTCTAATACAATATGTAACAGTATGTACGTGTTGAATAACTCGATTTAGCCTGTGACTTTGTTCTTGAAAATTTTAAAATTAAGAGCATTAAAAAGTTAAGTTTTTAAGTTATAGAACTGATCTGTCGTCTGTCTTTTCTTCAATTTCCTATTTTGTTAAATACATAGTGGCACAGCGTCGTAAGCGTGATGATTTTAGATTTAATTCCCGCTCAGAGGAATTGATTATCTTAATTTTTTGGTCTGGTAATAAGACATAGAATGGGATTGAGTTTCATTGTACAACATGCAAATGACTTAACCTTGGGATCCCTCTGCCTACTCTGAGGTGCCAGCTTGCCAATAGATTTCAAACTCACCATTATTGTTTTATATTAAGAAGAACTGATATATACTGCGATGGCGTCATATATAGTAGTAAACATATTATATTTTGATATCTATTTATATAACCGGACATTAGAAATATTTTACCTAATGCCCGCGTAGGTGTTAGCAATAAATCAGTCTGGAACATCAAAAATATATAAAAATCATTAGGTCATCGCACTACGCTAAATAATTGCTTAAACATATCATTGAATTTGATCTGCATATAAAATATTTGTATTTTTATAAAAAAATCTAATAAATATTTATATCGCAGTAGAAATGTAATTTTCCTTTTTTAGGCATCTCACAAAGCTTGAAGAGACTTCAAGCTTTGAGGTAAAAAATGTTTTACCTGTATCGTACCTGTCTATCTATAATATCCAGAAATCTCATTATTTCCGTTACCCAAGGGAATTTTGAGAAATCCTCTCTTAAACCCCCTAACTTACCTACATTCCAAATTGGAACTCCCTAAATCCAGTAATTTCGCCTGTACGTTGTCATCTAGTCATTTAAAGCTATTGTAGTAAACTTTTGCCTGTCCATACCGAAAAGTTATCAATATTTTTCTACGCTGTATCCTGCACAAAGCAAGGTAGGCAAAGGGTACCTGGGAACCTTGTGTTAAGACACTTCGCTAATTTTCACCGAATTTCAGACATCACGTATTAATTGGCGACACACAACGTCGGACTTTCTCTTGCTTAGCAACCAGAGCGAGGAAATGAAAACTAATTCACCCTTCCAAATGAGAATCGAATCCACAACTCTCGCTTTTTCATTAAATCACAGTCCCGTACATAGGAGTGCCTATTAATAGAACCCACAGCCCCCAGTTTCGCTCAGACACGTCTCAACTTCACCATAGCGACTCGTACATACATACACACATCACGTACATTCGCGCAAATGTTGCCCTTGTCTGGCCGTTGTCATCGAGGAGTCATTCGCACCGCCTGGTATGCAATGTCATGACACCAGTCTGACATTTCTTTAAAACAACCAATAATTTTAACTTTATTGCCATTAAAATAAGATTGATATTCGAGTAACAGCTTTAATGGCGATTAAGACCGTTTAGAATTATGGCTTTGATGGCTTTTAAGCGATTTTGAATTATATTTTAATGGTAAGTAGGTTCAAATTCACACTTTGTAATGTTCAACAAACACCATTATTCAGCGCAGTTGTAAGTTACGCGTGCATTTTACACTCGTTTAATCGATAATAAGCCTTATAATACAAACATAAAGTCCAAATTTACTAAACATTGAGTTAGACTTAAGTCATTTGTCGCGTTCCAATATTATTGAATGGTGGTAGTTATCATTTCTAGAAGGACTTATGAGGCGTGAACAGTTTATGGAACATTAGTGCTTGAAATTTACTATTTTAAGTGTATCTTAGCGTGATATAATCTCATACTAGTTGGAAGTGCGTCGACACTATAATTTTAGCCCGGATGGACTCGAACCGTTTTTATTGTGGTAGGGTCATACTTTCGTTTTATTTAGTTTTGTTTTGTGTGTTTCTGCGTACTGCAGTTTAGACGCTAAGATAATATCTGTTTTGGTTATTTGTATAATATTTATTTGTTTGTAAAAATAAATAAATCAATCAGCTCCACGCTGTATCTCGCACACAGCAGGGTCGTTGAGCCAGAGGGAACCTAGTGTTAAGACACTCCACTTTCCGCCAAGTTCTGGAGGCATTGTGCATTGAGTGGCGGGACTCAACGCCGCGCTTTACCTCGCCACCAGAGCGAAGCAATGAAAATATAAATATAAATAAATATTTCATCTCCTCAAGTGGGGATCGAACCCACAATCAGTCGATTTTTCAGTCACACTTTTTGCCCCTGCGCCACGACTGGCCACGACGAATATTTGTTTGTAATAATAATATAAGTTATTCTTCTCTCATTTTAATGTTAGCCACAGTATGTACTACTACTTTTAATTTGACATAAGAAAAGAAGCTGAGCCTACCGTAGCGCAGCAGCACCCCATCTGACTGTAAGCACAAAGGTTGTGGGTTGTATTCCAATTCGGTTGAAAAAAATATTTTCGACGATTTGTAGAAAGCGCAAAATTCTAGTTCGAGTTCTAGCACTTAACAAGCAATAATGTACCCCTAATAAACACTTAACATTAGGTTCCCTCTGCCTATATGCAGGATACAGCATTAAGCAAAAAAATAAGGAAAAAACAAAGTAAATTCTTATAATAACATTATTATTTATAAATAGTTGCAGGTTAATAATAAGTGCATTAAATAAAAAAAAACCTTTTTAATCTTTATGAATATATTTTAGATAGAAGCCAAAGAGGATCTTGTACTATAATAAATCACCCCGTTATCATTTCCGTCCTTCCACAGATTTGCGTATGGTGGTGGGGAAAATCCGGTCTTTGTCGGTATAATAAAAGAACCTATCTTTCAAAATAAAAAAAATGCAGATTCATGTTTTTCCCGTATGCCAGGATAAGCAGAGAGACCCTAGAGTTAAGATCGTTTCCCACTTTGCGCCTGTTTTTTAAGATACTGCGTTTTAAATAGCGGAACCTAACGCCACTCTTTGTCTGTCAAAGTGGAGGAATCAAAATAGTCTAAATATAACCAATTATTCTTCCGACTGGATATCGAATTTACAACCGTCGCTGTCCCACTGCGCCACAAAGGCTTATTTACACCACGAACATTTCAAAATATATAAGTACACAGATACTATCCTAATTGGAACCCATAGCTACCTCGTTTAATCAGACACAACCACAAACTATTAGATTTCTAGTTGGCTGCCATAGTATAAGATTAATAACATATGCCATATAATAGAATATATTCTAAAATCTATTATATGTCACATGCATTACTGATGAGATATTATGAGTCCAAAATAACTCATAATCATCAGTTACGCAATTATCGAAACGACAACAAATGTTAAGATACAAATCCTATATTACTAGAATTAATTAAATGTTTTTTTTTATTGTTTTTTAACTAAATTTTCTTCCACGTGAAATCATTCTATAAAAAATATTTATTTACAACACGAATGTATGTGTATACCTATATTATGATTGGGTTTTTTATGTCAACTAAATTAAATATTTTCACACATTTACCCTATGTAAATATGTAAGTATAAATATATGTTACATATCCATGTTTTGTAGGTACATAGCGGGATAGATAGAGATAGTAGAGTCAAGACACACTGTTCTCCACTTCCCGCCCGAATTCATTGCATAGTGTTAAGTGGCGATAAACTCTACACGGCTCATTTCTTCACTAAAGTGGGGATTTGAAAATTATTAAATTTAATCATTCCCTTCAAATGCGGCTCGAATCGAAAATTACTGTACCACGATAGCCCCACTGTATGGCTGTACTTAAACAATTTATTCAATTGAAGAAAAACAAAAAAAAAAATAACAAAAGAAAAATGAAAAGAAAAACATAGCTTTTATTTTATACATTAACCTATAATTGTTAAATTGTTATCGCGTCCTTGCAAAGTCGTCTGAAAGTCACTGATTCGATGCCTCTATATATAGAAATGTCAAACAATTACGATAGCAAATAAGGAAGTTTATGAGGTGATTAAATTATTTATAGTGGATCTTTTTTTTCTTAGCTTATTAGACGTCACAGGCTGTCAGGTCGAGGTGCAGCGGCTGTATGTCTGATTGTAAACGAGACGGTCGTGGATTCGATCTTACTTTGGGTATTGAGTTATATTCGTTATATCTTTAGTAATAAGAGAAAGCGCAATGTTTTGTTCTGTGACTACACGCAATTTCTCGAAAACTAGGCGTTGGCTGGGCGGTGACTGTGGCGTGTGGTTATTAGGTACAGTCCGATTTTACCCACAGCGCCATAATAGTATCAACAATACGTTTTATATATATTCGTTTATACAGCTTCGTGCTTTTTCCCGCAAAGGAGGAAAGGCATTGCGAATCTATTGTTAAGAAACTCTGTTCCACGCTTTCCGCCCAACTTTGAAGCCATTGCGAGTTAAATGTCAGATCACAACGCCTTTTTACTAGAGCAGAGAAATGAAAGCAAATTAAATAAAATATTTCTCGAGTAGTAGTATATTTAAACTCCAAAAATCAAAATAATAGCACATAGGTACTCATCTACTGAAATAGTAAAATATAAATTAAATTATAATGAACTAACTAATAGTTAGTACCGACTGCGAGTATTTTGACAATATCATATCGTAATTATTAAACTAAAATAATGAAACCAGCTACAGCCATATGCATGTCATTTATACATTTCATAGTTTTGCATCATTAATTTGCAGAATATTCTAACATTGGGAATTTTGGATACATTTCTAATATATTATCGATTATATTATTGTTTTATAATTAATGAATATGATTATAATTAATGTTCATAGATTATGAATTTTAGGATTGTTTTGGTATAGAGTTTAATTACATATGTTCTTAATTATACAATTTTACATATACGAATATGTTTGTTATTGTACTTAATTTTTATAAAACATGCTTAACTTATCTTTAACGTTATTTTCTTTCAGATGAAAAATATATATATTTTTCATGTTGTATACTATATATAATAGGGTATTTTTTTATTTGCGGGGAATATCCTGCATCAAACAAAAAAAATTGGGCTATTTTCGAAACATTGCATGTTAAGTGGCAGAATTCAACGTTGCACTTTGTCGTATTACCAGAGCGAGAAATTGAACATAATTAATTCCCCCGAGCGGAAATCGAACTCACGACTGTCACGTTTCCAGTCAAATTCTTTCAAAATTATTTGTTTTTAACGTATTTAAAACAACAATCATTAAGGATTATGAAAACAGTTCAGACAGTGGAGGTCAGCGTTAATGCCCATTTTAAATGGGCCTATATTAACTTCACCATCTTAAATGCCAGGCATCTCTTTGAGCTCTTCTACTGACAACGCCATGTTGTTACATTTTTTTTTCAGCTTCACGTTGCATCCCATATATTGGTATACGCGGGTTACATTGTAGGCAGAGGGTGTTAGACACTCCGTTACCCTCTTGCACTGATTTTTTGTGGCTTTGCGTGTTGAGGGGAACTACACGCCGCACTTTTGCCTTGGTACCAGAGAGAAGAAATGAAAATAAAATAATGGAACCCACAACCGTCGCGTTTACAGTCACACGCTTATGATCCTACGCTACGACGGCCTGAAATTTAATTACATTTATTATAAAATTTATAAAATTATCAAATATTGTAAGCACTAAATAATCAATTCTTGTGAATGGAAAACCATCCCACAACTGCCGTTTACAGCTAAATGTGTTCCACGACAAACATTTCGCTCATTTATTACACAAATTTGTGTTAAAATCTCCCATCTAAGTGGTGTTACATTTAAAATTAATTATTTTTATAAATTACAAAAGCATTTAATACTCATAATTACCCACATACTCCATACTACAGAGGCCAGTCGTGGCGCAGGGGCACAAAGTGTGACTATAAAATTGACTGGTTCTTTTTCTTCGCTCTGGTATCGAGGCAAAACGCGGCGTTGAGCTCCGCCTCAACACGCAATGCTTCCTCAACTCGGCGGAAAGTGGGCAACGGCGTGTCTTAACACTAGGTTCCCTCTGCCTACCCTGCTGAGTGCGGGATACAGCGTGAAGCTCACTAGCTCATACTCATTAGCTCATGTTACCTATATTATATTTATAATATTCACGCCGTAACAACCAGTTGATTAAGGAATTCTAAATGTAACATATTTTTTATTAAAGCTTACTTTTGCTTGTCCCATATTGGTGGTTGATACCGATTTTTAGTTGAAGGTCTTATAGTTGTTCTAGATATTCTAGTTACTTGCTAAAAACTTCTTTGGCCGATATTTGAAAAGGTTATGTCTAACTATTGGTTATTACAAGGCCATGCAAACTATTTTTTAAATATAACATACATAAAACATACAGATTTTCTCCTGGATTTAGGTGATGTTCGAGAAATTATAGGCTTAGAGTCGTAAAAATCTAAGAAATTACAGTTTACTATATAATGTCAAAAACAAAAAAAAACTATGTAGGGGTAGGCAGAGGGAACCTAATGTTAGATCACTTCGTTCCACACATTCAACCGAACGTACGCGTTTACAGACAAACGCTACCGAAACGTAAAAATAAATTAATCCACCTGACAAATTAAGATATTATTAAAAAAAACCTAAAAACACCTTCCTCCTGAAAAAATACCCGGAAAAAACCCCCCAAATATAATATAATAATGTGATAATGATAAATAATGGGTGGCATTATAAATAACGCAACATTTTCCATTCCATCATCCCGCTGTATCTCGACGTGGCACGCGGGAGCTTATCGCGAAATTACAACTGATATTTACGTTTCTCGCATAAAGAAATAATTTAAGAAGCAAAGTCTCGAATTTGTGGTCTAAATTAAAAGATATTTGAATGTTGCTTAATTTTTTTATTAAAATTTTTTATTAATATGTCAAAGGGATGGGATTTGAACCTGTACTTATGCTCTGTAATTGCTACCTTATAATTGATTTTTGTTTAGTAAGAAATAGTTGTGGTTACAGTAGCAAATATAACGCTATCGCCCAATATTAATAATCTATCTCCTACGTCACAACAAGAGAAGATTCTCTTGTTTCATATATCTATCCTATCTAGAGATTGGATAGATATATGAAACAATCCAAGATTGACATAGCAGATAGATTATTAATATTGGGCGTTAATCATCATTGACGAGCGGACTGTCTTTGCAATTGCTCCCCTTTCCTTTCCGCTATGCGAGATACATTTACTTTAACCAAGGCTTTGCAATAATATCATGAACATATATTTTTTTTAAATAACTAAGAAAAAAAATTTTTCTCACTCTTGTGTATATTACACAAAAATAATTCCTATACTTTGGACCATACGAAAAAGAAGCTCATGAAAAAAAATACCTAGTTAAGACTGACAGGGTGTTAGGTGAAAGGTGATCGAGTGGCGTGACTAGCTGCTTGCACCCTCTTTGGGGGAGCAAGCAAAACGTTATGTGTTCTATTTAGTTATCATAGTTTCTACTTATTAGTTCTTGTAGGTGATAACACTTATATATGCGATGATACAGTTATGTTGCGTCCTCATCCTCTTCCTTTTCTCTATTGCTTTTTTCCCAAGTATAGCTGGGCAGAGGAAACCTAGTGTTAAGATTCTTTATTTGCTTTCTGAATTGAATGACATGTTTTTTCCTTCCAAAAATTGGAAGAAAAGGCTGAGGGAACCCAATGTTAAGACAGTCAGTTGCCCATTTTCCGCCGAATTCTGGCGGCACTGCGTGTTTAACGTTGCGCTTTGCCACAACGCTACGCCTCGAGGCCAGAGCAAGAAAAATGAAAATATCAAATATAACATTTCCTCGAGTGGGAAGCGAACCCACGACCTGTTACACTTGGTGCCGCTGCGCCACAACTGGCCTCAAAAATCCATAAATGACAAATATATGATTAAAAACTGCATCTCAAGCTCGATCTCATACTTGAGAGCGGTTTATAAAGAAAACTCTAAATGAGTGAAACTTGAACAACCTAGTGGCTGGTCACTACATTTCTATATCTAAATGCAAGTTGTATATTAACAAAAAAAACATGTACAGTATCATATTAAGCATAAAAGTTTATTTCACAAACAATATACGTATATGTATGTATGTACGTGTGACTAATGGTGTCCATTCTTTTTAACTTAATGGCACTGTCACACTATCCGGCGTTATAAGGGTGGGTGTGTCGTCACCGGAAAATAAATGTTATACTACTATTTGGAGCAACAATGACATAATTGAATAAAAAAAACAATTTTATTACGTCTGTCGAGGCCGTCGAGGCCCCCTGGTTTAGTAGCGACTTTAAACGACGATGGTTGTGGTTTCGATTCCCAATCGAAAGAATGAAATATTTAATATTTTTGGTTTCCAATAATTTTTCTTATCTCTTTTTCTAATAAGATTATAACACGATGAAATACTCCTTAATAAAACAACAGTTGTGAGTTCAAATCTAGATATGGGTAATACCTAATATGCCCTAACTTCAATATGATAACAAACAAACACTTGTCAATTATAATTGCTCTCTTTGGGTATTACCTAGAGATACACTTTTGGTTTGAATTATCGTAACCACAGTTACATTCAAATGATCTTCTTAGTTACATTCATTTATCACTTTATGATAAAAAACAGTTGTAAATAAGCTTTCCAACTACAGATTTTTATAGAAAAGAAATATAGATTATATTAAGAGCAATAATAATGTTTTTCGTTTTTTACACTTTAGTAAAGCTTTTTTTTATGTGTACCCTACACATAGTAGGGTACACAGCGGGACCTGGAAACCTAGTATGAAGACATTCCTTCCTCCCTCGGTTGAGATGGCGGAACTCAACACCGCGTTTTCCTTCGTTACAAGAGCGGAAAAAAATATATTAAATATTTTATTTGCTCAAGTCACTCATCGAACTATCACGTTTAAAGAAAATCTGTCCATTGCTTTACGCCGCAACTAAACTCCGGATAATATCTAAAAAAGCGGATAAATGATAAGAATTTCCCCAAAAGGGATATCGAATCCACAATCACTTAATCTACAATCTGATTGTATCTTCGACAGCGATACTGTTGCATAACGAACAACCAATGTCTGTAATAAGTGTAAAATTGACAAAAAATACACTAGTAAATCTGCTTCAAAATTAAAGTATCAATATAAAAAGAAATATGTTCATATTATAAATAAAATTAAATTAAAAACAAACACAAATCCACTATAATTATTAGTACAACAGTTAATTAGTTTAGTTTTGTAGATGATTCAAACATACGTACATACATACATATGTATGTATGCAACGTAATTTAAATATCACGTAGTAACATGCATGTTATTGTAAATAATTAGGTCACTCGATGTGACTCAAACTGTTTTACAATCGGGGTCAGTACAACATTACCTTATATAATCGCAAAGTCATTAATATTTTATGAAAAATATTTTATATGGTATGTGATATGTTTTTAAATTAAGATAAAGCGCGGCGTTGAGTTCCGCCACTCAGTTATGTCGTCATGGGTCTCGAATACAATGGTGAAGAAGAAGCTGAAAAAAAATATTCAACAGAAATTCTAATAATAAATTATTTAGTTTAATTATTATAACACACTTGAAATAATTCAGGGAAATTATTTTTTTTATAAAAAAAATCCTACTAAATTAAAATCGAATATATAAAAGCTCTTTCATAATTAGCATATTTTTTCGTTCGACAATTATTTGATTACTAACACTCATTGTCGTGTCTTTAAAATAATATTAAGACCGGCCAAGTGCAAGTCGGGATTGCACACAAAGAGTTCCGTGTCATCTATAATGGGAGCCCCGTGAAATATTTACTTTATAATTTTTTTTATTAGGTATTTATTATTATAGCAGCAACTTAAATAGCTCAGCTGTGAAAATTTTTACCGGCCAACTATCACGGTTCTTGACATACAGTCTGCCACTGCAACTGACGGACAGACGGATAGACATATTGAAAAATTAATTATTTTTGCGTTCCGTTGTGTTATCGAGTAACTTTAGGCTATAAAAAGTTTCTGAAAAAAGAAAAAAAGCTTTTTGACAATTCACAGGAAAACAAACAGTTGGCGCCGATTCAAACGCGTCCATTGGATATTGATTGATTAATACGAGTATGTATTACACTATAGTAAAATATTATTTTTTAACATATAGGTATATAAAAAAACTTTAACTTAAAAGAAGTTCCCGCTTTTCCCACATAGCGGGGTAAATAGAGGGAAGCTACACTGATATAATATAAGATATTCCGACGTCCATTTTCTTGTTTTCGTGTTTAGTGTTTTACTGTACTTACGTATGTATTTTTAACAAATCTATTAAGACTCCCTTTTTCGCTGTTGGAACTACATTAAAAAATTATAAATATTATAAAATATATATTTCCATTTCTTCGCTCTGGTGTCGAAGCAAAGCGCGGAGTTGAATTCCACCACTGTATGCAATTGAAAGTGGGTAAGGGCTTGTCTTAACACTAGGTTCCTCCTGCCTACTGCGGGATACAGCGTGAAGCGTTGTTAAATATTTGGCTATCAAAATACGAATCCAAGACCACCTCCTGAGAAACAACGGCCATCACTTCTCATAATCTGATGTAATAATCCAAGTTGCTCACAATGAGTGGGCTGCGCAGTGTTACAGTAATAATTTATAAATTACTCCCGTCCGACCTTGTAAGTACGCAACTTGAAATTTATTAATGTGCTTAAAAGTAACGACAGTAATGTGGTACAGTGGTTATTGTTTTGAATTTAAATTGGGTGTTCAGGTTCAATTCTGAATGCTCAATGAAAAATATTGTTGGGTGTCGATGCAAAGCGTAGCGTTGAGTTCCGCCACTCAGCACGCAATGCCTCCAGAATTCGGCGGAAAGTGGGAATCGGAGTGTCTTAACACGAGGTTCCCTCAGCCTACTCTGCTGTGTGCGGGATACAACGTGAATCTGATTTTTTTTGCGTGTCTATAACGGCCACTATTTTAAATTATAACTCGTAAGTAAATCTCCGCGACCTGTGTGCAACATTGAGACGACGAGGACGACGAACTTATGTCGCATTTTCTTAGACATTTGGGAGATAAATCTTTCATACTAATATTAGATTGTAGGTTTGTCGTGCATCATTTTGTGAGTGACGCAGTACTACCTTTAATATAAAGCCTAGACCAGAACTTTAAAATATATCCAAGTCTAAAATTCGATATACATTTATGAAAATTAAAAACCAGTGAGTGCTAAGAAAATCTTTCAATTCTATGAACGTTAGTTAAGGACGTCGTGGAGGAGGGTCGCTGTAGCGACGGTTGTGAGTTCGATTGTCACTTAGGAAAATGAAAAGTTAAATATTTTCATTGAAGAGTCAAAGCGAGTCGTTGTATTCCGCCGTTATCGTATCGTTGTCTCTAGAAATCAGAGGAAATTACATTATGCTCTGAATATTATGTAATATTTCTATTAAATGGAGATAGATATTTTAATTTCATTTTACTAATAAATATATTTAAAAATCTCTCTTATGTTACGAAAAGTAGTCGTGATTTTAAACTGTAATATTTTTTTAACTGTGTTAGATAAATCATTGCGTTGGAAACTTGTTGGAAATAAACCAAATCCACAATACATTTAAGTGTAATGATGAACAATTATAAAATATATCAGTATATCATGTCTGTCTTCAATATGTTCTTTATTTCATATAAAAAGTTGCCAAAACAATATATTCTTCCATTTTTTTTTAATTATGCAACGGATTTAAATGCGTTCTTATTGGTAGACTGAGCGATTCAACAATAATGTATAAGTGTAATAAATACATATTACATAATATTTAAGCGAACATAAAAAAAATATAAACAACATAAGCAAAAAAAAAAAAAACGTAATGCAATGTCGTAAACAGATCGTTTGTGTTTTCATTTTTTCCTACTTTACTATCCAAAAACAGAAAATATTGAGATAGCTATATCGCCATAATCCACGCAGGCGAAGCCAAGAGTATAAAAATACGAAAATAACCACAAAAATATTATATTCTCATACCAAAAATCTAGTTTTTATATTAACAGAACAGAAAAAACCTTTACAGCGCCCAATCAGCTAGTTCATACAGAGACTGGGGAACGGGCCGCATCTTAAACAGTTTATTACTATACGGATCACCCGATCCGAGTTCACGGTCAGACGCCCTAGGAAGGTTATCTTTAACATTTTCTTTAGTAAAAATAATAATATTTTTTGTTTTATTATGATTAAACTTCTATATCTTGATGTCGTGGGTTTCATTAACAGTAATATAAAATATCTACATTTATTTATATAGCTCGCTTAGTGTGTTTTTTAGTGTCTTAATATACTGGTTTATATGCGATTATTAGTCGTAAGTAACTAATTAGATGATGTCTTATCTTAAAACTAGGAAACTAAGGTTTTACTGGACACGGATATCATCGAAGTACAAAATATGTCTTAAAAGAAAATAAGCTATTCATGTAAAGGAATAAGACTTTTAAAATATATTTTAGGATAAATTCGAGGCCAGTCGTGACGCAGGGGCACAAAGTATGACTGTAAAACCATTATTTCAATTTATATTTCCACTTCTTCGCTCTGGTGTCGAGGCAAAGCGCGGCGTTGAGTTCTGCCACTCAATAGGCAATGCTCCCAGAATTGGCCAGAAAGTGGGGAATGGAGTGTCTTAACACTAGGTTCCCTCTGCCTACCCTGCTGTGTGCGGTATACACATATGCGGTATTAAGCTGAAAAAAAAGAAGATAAATCAAATATAATGTACCTACGTAATTGAACTTACGTAACTATTATTATCAGTTATTTCACAGCTATAAATTTCCTTTATTTTCCCGTATCATACAAGTTCTACCTGAGAGATTATCACACCTTTTTCACTATTTGTATTTTCGAAACATCTTTGTATTTTCATACCTTTGAAACGAAAATATTTCAGTTTCTATATTAAATTGTCTTTCTATACATATAAAAGAAATAAGCTTTCCCAAGAAAAAGAAGAAATAATACCATCTGATAGCTGTTTCTCTAAAATACTATACAAAAAGAACTGCTAGTTAAGCCTCAAAAGGTAAACAGCCACGGACCTTTTTAGTCGGACGTACCTGACGTAAGTTACAAATTTCTTAAACGACAAAAAGTAAGAAAAAATCTACAATTCACATCTCAGAACATTACTTTATCTCACCTTTGTTCGACCTTTTTCCTCGAACATCAAAGATTGAGGACTTCTTGTAGAGTGACAATGGTTTAGTGGTAGAAAAATAATATTTTAATTGAGTTCGTTGTGCGTCGTGGCATATCTGCACGGTTGTGGGTTCGATTACCACTCAAGGTAATAAATTATTTTCATTTAACCGCCTTTGTAACCCGCAACTCAACAGTCAATGTCAAACTAATGTTGTGATACGTAGAGAATTAAGTGACTTACCACTATATTCTCGCTGTCTATCTACGGAACGCAGTGCAGCGTGAAGCTAAACAAAATATATTTTTTTCTTTTTTATCATTCTGCCCTTATATTAAGATTTCAAACATAAAAATACTCCAATTGGAATTTGAACCCGCGTACAATACAATGTGATCATAATGAAAATACCAATATAAAATTAATTCGCTATACACTGTTTTTTTTTTTTATTTTATGAAAGAAAAATATCAATTATTTTAACATCTGCGACTATAAGCAAATCAGAAAATTACGATTTTTTATATTTACAGTTCAAAACATGACATCTGTTATAAAAAAAATATCCCAAAACGTTCCACTAAAATCACACACACCACAGCTAAAATAGAACATTTATATGAGAATAGAGGAACCTTCCTCGCTGCCTATCTGTAATATTTACTCGGCCTGTCTTGTCAGATTGCGATTGAATGTATCAAAGTGTTCGGGTACAACGTACCGAATATTAATGTAATAAGCTGAAACTGACTTGAAATATCTATATCTATATTGTTTTTGTTGTTATTATTAATTATATGAATAGTTGAGTTATTGAGGCTATTGGGTATAAGGCAGTGTGGAATGCCAAAGCGCGGCATTGTGTTTCGCCACTCAAACGCAATTTCTCGAAAAATCGACGAGAAAAATTATAAGTCATTTCACTGAGTGGAAATCGAAGCCACGACCGCCGCGCTTACAGTCACACGCTTGTGCCACTGCGCCACGAAGGTCTCAAAATTGATATGTAAATGAAGGAAAATTCATAATTATAACTATTAAACTAAACTGGAAACCACACCTGGAGTAAAACTGAACAAGAAGTAGTAGTTTGTAAGTCATATATCATCTTAATAAGAAACTTGTTACATGGAACTGTAATTTACTTGCTTCTTTTGGCAAAATACATGTTTTATTTTAATTTTATAAAATAGTCGTAGTTTGGTGATATAGCGTGTGACAGTGATGACTGTGGGTTCGATTCCTATTTATTGAAAATTACTAGCAAGACAAACATTTTTTTAGCTTCGCAGAGTATCCCACATAACTCTAGTACTATACACTCTGTTCCCCATTCTGATACTTCTGTTACCCACTTTTCGGCAAATTAAAATACAAAAAGAAAAGACACAGACAAAAAAAAAGACAAGAGAAGTGCGGCGTTAGATTCTGATATTGAGCACGCAATAATTTGAATGATTGCGGAAAGTAGAGATTGGAGTGTCTTGACACTAGTCACTCCCAGTCTACTACTAGATATATCTGAAATATAGCGCTAAGCTGCATAAAAAAGTAATAGACTTCCGAGAAGTGATGGACTTCTCGGTCGTAAGATATGATAAAATAAACCAATAAAGCTTAAGAATATTAGGTAATATAAAATTAATATAAATACAAATATTTTTTTAACATTTTGCTGTTTCCCGCAAATAACACGGTAAGATAGAAGGAACATAGAACTAACACAGCCCGTTCCTGTGTTTCCGTTCGACTTCTTTTTAAGACATTGTGGCAGAAATTAACGCCACTCTTTGTCTTGTTACCAGAGCAAAAGTTCATAACCCCAAGCGGAAATCGAATCTACGACCATCGCATTTACACTCAGGCACTATGACCTGACGAACTCTATAATAATCAAATAAACTATTAATAATCATTTAAAATCATATTGTACTCGTATATATACTTTATACAGTGAGTGTGAATTCGATAATGAAACTCGTGCGTCACGATTCCCCTTTTGTATGCAACGGCTTACTTCTATTGTTGGAAGCACATAATTAAATTTGAATTTTATGAATATTGAAATATGCTTTTAAAATGTATTACGTATATTATAACTAATATAATAATATATCATTTTCACGCTTTATCCCCTGTATATAGTAGTGATGGCAGAGTGAACTTAATGTTAAACTCTCTGTAACACTCTGTTCTTCATATAGCATCTTCTAATATCAATATATTATATTGAACTTACTCACAGACAATTTCTCTGAGAAAAAACGAAAAAGAAAAGGATTTATTTTATATATAAAATATTATTTTTTCGGCTGCTAAGAATTCGAGCAAATAATGCTTATAAGAGATTGTATGAGATTATTATTGGGTAATACCATTTTATGGAATAAATTATCCAATACTTCAATATTTCTCTATTTATAGTTAAGAACGGCTGACAAGTTTTATTTATCACCTAATATTACAAATCTACTGTGCCAAAACAGTTGGAGTGTAAGTTCGATTCCCACTCGAAGGATTATACTATTAATTAATATAATTTTATATTCGGCGGAAAGTGGAGTACGAAGTGTCCCAACACTAGGTTCCCTCTGACTACACTGCTGTGTGCGGGATAAAGCGTGAAGCTGATTACTGTACCAGTGTACTTTACTAAAGCTATTAACTACATACATAATTAGGTCCCGTTTACAAAATATTTCTACATCCAGCACACTAAGTTTATTAAAACGATTTTATACGATCATAGTTATTTTAAAACGATCCACTTCACTATATATTATTCGATGGATACAAATATATGCTTTTCTTGCGTTTCCTTCGTTTTTAGGTTAAGGACGTGAGTAACTCTTTAACCTATAAACAAATGGTCTAAATAAATTGTATTAAATGTTTTACACGAATGTAAATAAATGAAGTAATAATAGATGCATTTAATTATTTTTAAGTATAGATGAGGCCAGTGGTGGCGCAGCGGCACGAAGTGTGACTATTAAACCGACTGGTTGTGGGTTCGATCCTTACTCGAGGAGAAGAATTATTTACTCTTCGCTCTGGTGTCGAGGCTAAGTGCGGCGTTGAGTTCTGCCACTCAACACGCAATGCCTTAAGAATTGGGCAGAAAATGGGGAACGAAGTGTCTTAACACTAGGTTCCCTCTGCCTATCCTGCTGTGTGCGGGATACAGCGTGAAGCTGATTAAGCATAGATAAAAAATAAAGAGGAACTTTCTTAAAAAGATTCCATTTCATACTTGCTTTTCGCGTGTGAGTTTGCTCTTGTTCGCTTGTGAGTAGTACGTTGAGTGGTTTTCTTAAACGGAACCTAGTTCAATCATTGCCTACATTTTAAATAAATATCCATCAATATTTGAATTCGAAACTAGAATCATAATTTATAAAAAATCACAAATCATATGGGGGTGGCCATGGTACTGGGGAACAAGCATGCGATTGTAAACGCGATGGTTCTAGGTTCGATTCCCAATTGAGAGAATTCAAAATTCGTTTCAATTGGAGCGAAGTATTTTATCTTTAGGTTCACAAGTTTCTTCTTCCGCCCACCTTGATACATTCGGGATATATGTGGTATATCCTTATTTATCTTGTTTATCCGTATTTTTGGTATAACTTCCAAAGCACACACAACACAAGTACCCCTCCCTATAAAGCGAAAGTAACATTATTCAATAACGCGTAACAAAATTGAGTTTTCTCCGTACATTATTGTATGGAAAATTCTCAACGTTTCCTCCAATACACAACACTTGGCTGTTATGAAATTACGAAATGCTTTAACTTATTACACGACGTATGCTAACGAAATTTTCTGTTTATCCATTTTATTGAAACAAAATTTGCAAGCGAAAGTAAATTGAGTTTATTTATGGACATTTTTGAATCCAAACTCCATTTTTGCGGAGAATATTAACATAGTAAAGTGATTTATTATTTTTTTCTGTAATACATGTAGAGATATTTTTTTGTTTAACATTAAGGTAATATTTTTTAAATATGAGAATTGAATTCTTGATCATCTAATAAGTGAGAATTGCCCTTACTTTAAAGAAAACATTTATTAAAATGTTATATTTAAAAATCACCAATGTACATATAAAATGTGCTTACATTTTTCTTTAAAACTTATTTATACTTAACAAATATAAATTGTATGTTTTGTTCTTTTCAGGTACTACTTCGATATTGATATATACGTTTCTGGTACTATCAATTACGAAAAAAAGGTAATATTATTATTTTTCCTGCACCAAGTTAGACAAAGAGAGAGAGGGAGAGATTATTTTATACGGAATAAATACAGCGCGAAAAACGTGAACAATGGAGATGTCCAACAAAAGATTCTACAATAATGTCGATTCAACACATTTATTTTCTGTTTTTACGAATGAAATATATTTCCATACACCTACCACGTACAAAAAAAATACATCCGTATTGTCTTGATAGTAAAATTAGCTGCCGCCCACACCTTAAACTTTAAAGTTTAAGACCTAAAACATGAAATTCCACTTTTTCACGTTGTCGTAGAAATTTTGGGAAATCGTTCCTTAATGCTCCCCTACACTTCTCAAAGAATGTCGATGACAAAAATATTTTTTTTAGGCTGCGTAGTTGCGGTTTGTCAGTCACTTAAACGAAAGGGTGTTATACTTAACTTAACCTAGCTTCACACTTTATCCTTAGCGGGTAATCAGAGAGAACAGAGCGCCAAATGCCTCTACAAACCTCTTTCGCCTCGTCCACTGTCATCAACCTCTTCA
This sequence comes from Heliconius erato x Heliconius himera, assembly GCA_013421005.1. Taxonomy (NCBI): domain Eukaryota; kingdom Metazoa; phylum Arthropoda; class Insecta; order Lepidoptera; family Nymphalidae; genus Heliconius; species Heliconius erato x Heliconius himera. The sequence continues at coordinate 3,610 of JAATLQ010003329.1, read as the reverse complement.
TACATCTTTCCTCAGTATCGTTGATACTGTGTTTTCGGAGGTCAACCAAGGTCTCCGCCTCTCTTACCACGGGTTTTATATATACTCGCATTTAGATATACCTACCTACAGATGATGTAAGTATTCCATCATTTAGTTATTGGCCGCGTCCCTTGTCTTAGTTAATTGAGGGATAGGATATTTACATTTATTTAAAAGTGGCTACTGGAGATAAACGGGTCTCCTACAAAATTGATTATGCAAATTAGTTAGTGTATTTAATATACTAAGAAAATATAGAGGCTAGGTGTTTTTTGAAAACACATTTTGAAAACCGTCAAAGCGCTCTGACCAACTACACCATTCGTTTATTTTTTTCACTGAACGTATAGCTTAATGAGAGCGTTTGGACGGTTTTCAAAACGGCGCGGGTTCAAATCTCGCTATGTTAAAATTTTTATACGTTTTCTTAATAAGTACTTTCGAAAATTGTATGGTGCGTGGCGCACGGATTGTCATACCACTAGGTTGGGGATACAGGGTGAATCTATTACAAAAAACTAAATCGAAATAACTTAAAATAGCAAATTTATAGACCTAGTACTCCAATGTATACATATGTAAGAGGTTCCTTCCCTTAATTAAACGCGACAAGGGATGAGCCGATAATTATGTATGAGACGAAATTAGATTTGCTGTTGTGGTCAGATAATACCGGGGTTTACAACAATTTATAATTGGAAGTGATCTGTTTGAAGGATCTTGAAGGCTTATACTGTTGATTGTATATTTTATACTAAATTTGTACGTATGTATATAATAGAATTGATTGAATCGTTATTTCAAATGAAATCAAATCAGCTTCACGCTGTATCTCGCACACAGCAGGGTAGGCAGAGGGAACCTATGGTTAAGACACTCCGTTCGCCACTTTCTGTCGGATTCTGGAGGCATTCCGTATTGAGGGGCAGAACTCAACACCGCGCTTCGCCTCGACACCAGAGCGAAGGAATGGAAATATAAATTTAAGTAAATATTTCATCTCTTCGAGTGGGGATCGAACCCACAATCAGTCGGTTTTACAGTCACACTTTGTGCCACTGCGCCACGACTGGCCTCTATAAATAGTTTATTAAATTAATAAATTAATTAACTAAGAAACTATTTATTAATAATAATTAATTTTATTATTATATGTTATCAAAAATAATGATCAGAGGCCAGTCGTGGCGCAGCGGCACGAGGTGTGACTGTAAAACCGACTGGTTGTGGGTTCGATCCCCACTCGAAGAGATGAAATATTTACTTAAATTTATATTTCCATTTCTTCGCTCTGGTATCGAAGTTAAGCGCGGCGTTGATTTCTGCCACTCAACACGCAATGCTTCCAGAATTCGGCAGAAAGTGGGGAACGGAATGTCTTAACACTAGGTTCTCTCTGCCTACCCTGCTGTGTGCGGGATACAGCGTGAAGCTGATGATTTATTTTATTATATGTTATCAGTTAGTACTTATGATACCACTAAAATAACCTAATTTCATACGCAGCGTATGACGTCATAATGGCATAGTGAAATAATGTTCGATCGTAATCACAACAGTTGAATTACATTTTCTTGCTATTTCAACGACATGACGTAACGACTCAACGTATATATACTAAAGAAACAGCATCAAAATAACATATTGGGACTCTGATAATTATAAATCAGCTTCACGCTGTATCCCGCACACAGCAGGGTAGGCAGCGGGGACCTAGTGTTAAGAAATTCCGTTCCACTCTTTCTGCCGAATTCTGGAAGCATTGCGTGTTGAGTGGCAGAACTCAACGCCGCGCTTAACTTCGACACCAGAGCGAAGAAATGGAAATATAAATTTAAGTAAATATTTCATATCTTCGAATGGGGATCGAATCCACAACCAGTCGGTTTTACAGTCACACTTCGTGCCACTGCGCCACGACTGGCCTCTGATTATTACTTTTGATAATATTTCATGTATTAAAACCATCCAACTAACAATACAAAAATTTCCACAGTATATATCTCGTAACGGCTAGAGGTGAACGAATGCGAAAATTCACCAAATACTTCGTGGTTATAACCATTTTATTATAAGCCTTAGTTTATTGACATAAAGATAAAATTACCAAATTACGTTGTTTAGTGTTGCTATACTTTTATTTGTTATAAGGAAGTACCCATATAAAAATTATAATGATCCTTGAACTCCGCTGATCAGAAGTCATTGCCTTATATACACGTGTCGAATAACATAGATAGATCTTATTTATCTTTTCAAGGAATTATCTATATAAAAAATTATTCGTTACTAAATGGCTGATAAGCAAAGCTCAGACGAAACTACGCGGTGCACAACACTGAAATTCGGCATGTTCCTTGTTGTATGTTGTAGTCCCTTACATAGCAGGGTAGGCAGAGGAAACTTGGGCACCTCGTGTTAAGACACTTTTGTTTCATATTTTCCGCCGGATTCCAAGGCATGCCATATTGAATTGAAATGAAAACATTAAATATTTCTTTCCGCCAACAATTTTTTTTTTCTTTCTGGGCATCGGACCCACAACTGTCGCATTTTCATTGTATTCCTGCGCCACGACGATTTACCTAAATTCTAACAAAAACGCAAAAAAATAAACAGATTTTATGTACGCAAACGGAGTTCTAGACAACAACTACTAATTTATAAAGTAATATTTATTTTCGAAATGGAATATTTTATACTTTTGTTCTTATTCTTCTTTCTTTTGTTCTTTTTCTTCTAAATCAAAGAATTTGTACAAACAGAGTTTAGACAATAGTGTGCAAACTAATCTGACTTTTCTCAAACGATGAGATATTAATAAAATGAAACTGGAGTAGTAACCAAAACGAAATCCTTATTGTACTACCAAGATGTATTAGGTACGAATTGACCTGCAAACTTATTGAAAACTCTTTTTCTTTATTTAATATTTCTCTTATTGCAAAGAATAAAAGAAGAAGACAATAAATATCTATTTCATAAATTCTTTGGAAGCCATTCATTAATACCAAAATCCATACAAATCCAAATATAACAATCAAATTTAAATATCCTGCAAGGTTTTATGATGTTTGTAAATTACATAGAGTTCAAAAAGCAAGTGAATTGAACTCGGTAGAGTACCGGATATGAATACATGGATACAAAAAAATGGTGGAAATGTTATTGGCATGATTTTTTTTTGTTCTGTATCCGTTGTATTGTTTCACGTTTTTTTATTTGCTTGTAGTATAATAGAATTAGATTTAATCTTTATATCTTTACATAAGTAGCAAAAAATATGTAATCTATATATATAAAAGGACTTGTGCTGACTGACTGAGGTAAGACGCACGCAGAGCCGTAACCGCTGATGGTAGAAACGTGAAATTTGGGCAGATGTTTATTTTCATATTCTGGACATCCACTAAGAAGGGGTTTGGAAAAATTTTAACCCTAAAGGGATGAAATAGGGGTTGAAAATTTGTATGGATTTTTTTTAAATTGGCACCGATTCTTATAAAAATTTAAATTCACACTGTTAAAAATATTTTATTGAACACGTGTTTCGTGGTTTTTTTAGAATTCACTCCTAATAAGCGGGCGT